>NQII01000411.1:366071-383578 GCA_002778355.1 Clitarchus hookeri | reverse complement strand
GGGGGGGGGGGAAGAAGAAGAGTGGTCTGGGGATCCTAACCAGGTGAGAGGGTCTTCGTGTGGCGTTAGCGAAACGATGCGGACACAAGAAGACAGGGCTCCGATCTACGACTCTTCAGGGGTGAGTTGTTCAGGGGGAAGATAGCAATTCCTACCCAGTCCTCCCTTAACCTTCTCCCGAGAACTTTATAATTATAATTTTACTCAGCTATTAAAAAGAATTGGTAGCCCTAATAATTCTTTAAAACATTTTTTCCCTCCTGTCTTCCTTTAAGTAGGGGTGTCGCCTTAAGCGGCATCCACAACAACATCCCACCTTGTAGTGCCCTGAGCGAGACTATTTTGCATACTTAGGCAACTGTTTTTAACGGAATTCGATAGGTAGAGAAATTCTTGGCTTACAATAAATTCCATTTGTTTACTTACTGACGCCTGCGTAGGAACTAACATCCTGTTCTAATCAGCCGTATCTATCTAGGAATTCTATTGGTTCAGTGTCAAGATAAAGAGTGTCAAGTCAACGGAAATTAACACTCACAAGTAAAGCAAAGAAACGTGATTTTATAACTTTCCAGTCTGATATGAACTTATAACGGCAAATTAAAATCATATTTCGGGTTCAGAGTAGTGTGGTTACACGCAAAGTATGAAGACGATAGGCCTTACCAATTAAAGTGAGTTCCAAACCATATGCACTGTAAATCTGAAGAAGTCGAAATGGCTGTACATCAGTTAAACTATCGAAAATAGCTTCACCGGGGAAATGTTTTAATATTTTCTTTATTTTTAATTCCTCTTTCTTATTATGGATTTTGGTGATTAGTACATTAAATACCTTGCAACTTATTGGCCTTTTATTGCATCTGAATTTTTCTAATATCATGGAGATACCCGCTTAGTTCCATTTAACCCCACCAATACAAGGCATGTACCCAACATAGGCTCATAACTTGCCATAAAAATGTCAAAACTGTACGTTTAGACATTAACGAGAATGTTTGTATATATTTCGTTTTCCAACAGAACATCTCTTTTAAAGAACATTATTTGGTTAACCCGCCATCCCACTTCGACAAAAACGTGGCCACACGAACTTTGCCACCACTTCTAATAAAGTATTTGTGTAATCAATGAGCTAATCTCTATAAAATAGAAACACATTTCTTTGACGATTCTCGTTACCTTTACAGATTTGGCGACCGATAGCATATTCTTAACCGTTTATTAATGCATCATATTTTAAGTACCAGATATCGTTATTCGGGATTTGAGTGAAATGACTTGTTAATTTCGAGTCATGCTGTGAATGTACTCGAGCCATTGTCTGTGCTTTGCGATCATGGTAACAAACGTTGCTATAGGGTTTATGTGAGCGCTTCTGAAAGCCTGCTTAGTTAGGATCTACTTTTCTTTCCGCTGCGAATTCTTCCACCAAAACAAAAATAAATAATGTTTTAAATTGTTGGAAAATTAAATACGTTGCTAAAAATAATTTTCCTAATAAGCATGATCTACTAATACAAAAAGGAAACAGTATCTGCAACTTGTTCTACTTGAAACCAAATTTACTGGAATCATGTCACTCAATGCAGTTGGTGGTGGAAAATATTTTGAGGCGCTGTTTTCGATTTAATTCACCATAGAACGAGCAGTGAGCATCAGTTCAGGTCAGCAGTATAGAAAGGTGGGCCTTGCATCACAAGGATTCGCGCACCATCACTCCAACTCTCGTGTCCAGGTGGACTAGGCGCATCTGGAGGGGATTCCCGGCTGGACGAGACGTCCTTTCCGAGGAAGAGCGTGTCGAGGAAGATGTCCTTGAGATGGTCCAGCGCTATGTGGCTGCGTCCTCGCTGTCCTCCTCCTCGTCGATGATGGTGATGTCGCGAAGCGAGGGCCGCGCGCTGCGGCGCCAGCCCTCCGGCGGCAGCTGCGGGGCCGTCGTCTTCTTGAGCAGCCGCGTGCCCGACAGTGAGATAATGATGGCGCCCGTCGGCGCCGTCAGCAGGATCGACAGCACGCACATCATGAGCACGATGGCGGCGTGGTCCTGCTCGTCCTGCGGCCCGTCGACCACCGAGCTCAAGGCCACTGGTCCCAGCGCCGCCTGCAACAACAATGTGCCACATGCAGCAACAACACGCCACATGCGGTAGCAGCACGCCACCTGCAACAACATGCCACCTGCAACAACAACATGCTGCCTTATACAACAACATGCTGCTTTCAACAACGCACCTCCTGCAACACCATGCCTCGTGCAACAACGCGTCATCTGCAGCAACAAATTTCCACGTGCAACAACACACTCCCTGCAACAACATGTCTTCCTCGACAACTGGGCCACACACACTAAACAGTAAGGTTGAAATGTAGAAGTTAACATGGCAGCGAAACGAACAGGCAGAACCGATGAAAGGCCAATTAGGTGATCGTTTACGGTCCGGTGAATTAGAACATACATATAAACATATAATGTACTGTAGGCGTGTGCAAGGGGTATAAAAAATGAGCGCGGTGTACACTCAGCATTGCAGTGAAAGCTTCTGCATATTGCATTGGGTTGAACGACGTCGGGTGACTATCTGATGCCTGATATAGCCAACAGAGAGTCCCATAGCAAACATCTGGACAGCTTTACTCGAGGTCAAAGCATAGGGAAGTTGGAAGAAGGTCGACATGTGGCCAGTGTGTCCGACGAGCTCGGGATCACACACAGCATTGTTTCACGAGTTTAGATGGCATTTCAAACGGCAGAAAGAGCTGCACAAAAGTTTAGTATTGGTCATCTATGAGAAACCACGGTGACGGAGGACCAGTATGTTGTCCAACGCGAAGAGAGATCGACGGCAGAGAGTGGGTACAATTGCTAGGCATGATAAATGCACTACTGAACGCCCAATATCGCGTTTTCATGGCCAGAAAGTCGTATACAAGTGTGTGCTATCGACGCCTACCCCCACAAGGGCTGCGAAACTCAGTGATAGGATCAAGTGTTCCTTATGGTGAATATAATTTTTTTTAACATTCGAATAGCAAGAGAATTATTGTGAAGACTTCGAACTGCCTGCCTGCTCTGGTATAAATTGCAGTATTTGCAGGGTTATTTTGCACCGATTTTTAACGCATTCCTTAAACTATATAACATAAATTTTCTTGTATTGAAGCTATATATATATATTGGCAGTTCTTATTACAGCTGTGTAAATGTCTATATGATAACATACTCAAATCCAAGACTTGTTCAGACAATTTTTTTTTTTTAAACAACAAAAACTGGTACAAAGTATCCTCGTAGGGGGAGAACACTTGGAACCACTTCATTAATTACTTGGAAAACCATAAAGAAAAAAAATCCNGTTCTTATTACAGCTGTGTAAATGTCTATATGATAACATACTCAAATCCAAGACTTGTTCAGACAATTTTTTTTTTTAAACAACAAAAACTGGTACAAAGTATCCTCGTAGGGGGAGAACACTTGGAACCACTTCATTAATTACTTGGAAAACCATAAAGAAAAAAAATCCGGATAAAATGTATTATTTGAACATGCTCTATTACACCCTAGCGAATACTCGGCTTTGCGAAACACTACTGTAACTTTTTTTTAACACATGTATGAAAACATAACATTTAATTTACTTGTTGCCCAAGAAGAAGTAGAGTTTTGAGTTCTACTAACATATTTTTAGTTATTATAATAAAACCAATCGTAAATTACCTAACTCACAATGTTAAGAAATATCAACACTAAATACATGTATGTAGCTGCTAAAAATAAAATGAAAAATACTTAAAAAAATTTAATTANATTACCTAACTCACAATGTTAAGAAATATCAACACTAAATACATGTATGTAGCTGCTAAAAATAAAATGAAAAATACATAAAAAAANATAAAATGTATTATTTGAACATGCTCTATTACACCCTAGCGAATACTCGGCTTTGCGAAACACTACTGTAACTTTTTTTTAACACATGTATGAAAACATAACATTTAATTTACTTGTTGCCCAAGAAGAAGTAGAGTTTTGAGTTCTACTAACATATTTTTAGTTATTATAATAAAACCAATCGTAAATTACCTAACTCACAATGTTAAGAAATATCAACACTAAATACATGTATGTAGCTGCTAAAAATAAAATGAAAAATACTTAAAAAAATTTAATTAAAAACACACCCCTCAATTACAATATACATAGACCTAGCCACGAAACAAGCACAAAAAACATTACAACCACCAAAGATGTTCCAGCGCAGGACCTGGAAAATAACCACGATCATTGATTGGCTTTGGAAGCTTGATGAATCCCAAGGTATCCTCCTAACTATACACCAAAGTGTCAACCGGTTTAGGCCACTTCCACGACATTGCAGATCTTTGGATTGAAGATATATCAACTGAATCTGAACTACAACTCTCTTTTCTACCGGGGAAAAGTATATATTCGTACTTGAAAATGACGAACTCGCCTTTTTCTCTCTAGACAGGTTGCCACTTTTGTGCACTGCCACACATTTTCTGTTCACTATCGTTTAATCACCTTGACAAATCATGAAGCTTAATACTCTTACTTTCTGATTCGGAGTCTTAAAATTATATAATCATGCAACTTTTCTTTCTGTGCCCATTTGGTTTTTTTCTTTTCACTTTTTTTTCCTGGCATTTTGATTTGAAGGGACTGATTCAGTAACATTTGCCTAACTGATTTCATGGTGTTTCAATCTTGCTATACATGTGTTGGTATCTCTGAATGTACATTTTTGGTGTAATATAATGTAGCAACTAATATAATTCCTGGAATGTAATGAAATAAGGCAGCGAATTCTAAAAGTCTTACCTGTTTATCATTTGCGGAATTTCAAGATGTATGTAAAAGTTAAAACAACAACATTTTACACGTTTTTAGACAAAATGTTCACGAGTGCATCACTCAACAACCAGATACAGCAAAACAGTCCAACATGCTTCCAATGAAGCCTTCGTATGTGACATGCTGTGCAAACCTGCAACTACAAGCAAGTAGTTCATATGTTACGCAACAGAGGTCAGCTTAGGTTATTTGGCAAGTGGTGCAAAGTATCACCCATAGGCGCAGAGTAACCTCAACTACGGTACTTGACATCGAGTGGTGGCCGTAATCCCAGGAATGTCTGCCCGTCAAGCCTTGCCTTCCTAAATCTTCTTTTCTTCTTCTCATCTTTCTTAATCCACTCGACATGCGCAGTAGCACACCCGCCTGGTCAGTGGCTAGGTTTTTTTTACGGTATCTACCACTCTTCTTTCGTCTCTCGTGAAGGCATTATGTATGCATTCTTTTTGCCGCTGGTGTGTTTGTGGGGTGGATCCTCATGATGAGACAGAAGTGATAAGATGCCGAGATTTTTAGCTTGTGAATACATTTTTCAAATTACTTTTCCTTCGTCCTGTCGTGGAAAATCACTCTGGTTTTAATTTAAGTTATTTCTTTTTTTTCGTTGCTGGTTGTTTACTTGTTTCACTGACAGTTAAATCTTCAAGCTGCTTCAATTGACAGTCAACGCATGTTTTGGCGTACATCCACTCGCAACATTTGGAGCGTGAATTATGAGATACGTGTTATGTAACAGCGACGCGTCTGGCGATTTTGAATTCCCGCCCACAAACTGCCACCGTCGGCACAGTGGCTAAGGAGCATTTGACTGCGAATGTGACTTCCCAAAAATTATACTACTACCTTATACAGTAAAGACTACATTCCGTTACCAAACTCGGCCCGCTAGAACGTGTGTCGTTTCATTTCTCTGATCGGACCCGAGGAAACATGTATTGCGGTTTCATGTTGTTCAACGTAAATTGCATTTAGATTTTTGTACGATATTTCTTGTTCGGCACGAGTCGCTAGGTAAAAAAGTCAGTGTAAGTCCAAGAAAATGAAGTTCACCTTATAGGGTTTTCCAGTCTATCAGTATACGCCAAACGTGGTGCAACCATGTATTTTCATATGTAACTTCAGTGTTTGAGAATTGTTTATTTCAGAATGCAAATTGTGCATTTTATAACATTAATTTATCAAGGTAATAAGTATTAAACAAGAAATAAATAAAAATAAACTGTTTAAATTCATGTTTGTTATTCTAATCTTGCCCAGCATGTAATTTTTATTGAATGCTAACTTTATTCTGTGAATGCTATTTTCCCTCCTTTTTTTTTTTTTTGCCGTCACTCATATTACACTACAACAGATGAGAGCCGGCTTAGTTTCACTAGCGATTTCTGACGTATATACATTATGGAGAGAGCGAGGCACACACACACACACATCTCCAACTTCGTCAAGGTCGCGGTGGTGTGATGGTCAGACCACTCACTTCCCACCTCGGCCAAACGAGTTCGATTCGCGGTGGGACATCTCCCGGATTTTCGCATGTGGGAATCGTGCCAGGCAATGCCGCTGGTCGGCGGGTTTTCTCGGATTCACCCGTTTCCGCCACCCTTGCATTCCGGCGCTGCTCCATGCTCACCTGACTTCAGCCTCATCGGCTCTCAATACCTCGATGTTAAGACACTCCCAAATCTCTCCACTCTCTCTCCACTCCAATATCGTCAAAAGGCACCGGTTTGAAGAGGGCGGAATTCTTGTTTGGAGAGGCATAATTCTTGGTGATCGCACGGAGCTCCACATCATCCAAGGATATCAAGTCACTGGTGACCGCTATTGTACCGAGGTTACGTTTCTCGCGCGCGTTTTTCCCGGGGTGCCGTGGGCACTTAGTTCTTCTTTATGAACGACAACGCTACACCTCATCGTACAGCGGCTATCGCCGAGCTGTTTAAGAGCGAAAATATTAGCCTCGTGGACTGGCCCGCACGGTCCCCTGATCTAACTCAAGTCGAACACATGTAGGACGTGGTTGGGAGACGACTCACAGCAAGTCGCCAGCCACCAGCAACGACTCCGCAGTTGCGATCAGCGCTACAAAAGAAATGGGACTACGATGCCTCAAGAGCTCCTCGGCAACATTATACTGGGCAAGAATCTACTCTGCGCAACCTCCATCGCAGTCCGAGGTGTTCATATCCTCTTCTGAGGACTGCCTGCCGCCTGTCACATGGACGTTTCTGTCTTCTGTCTTGCTGTGGTCGGCACCCCTTGGATTCCATTCTTTGACAGTGTTGTCCACCTTTTCTATACTATTACATCTGAACGATGTTACGGTAACACTGATACGCGACTTTACATGAGAAAAGCTGTCCCTTCCTTAAATTTTTCCACACAATCAGCATTTTTTGGAGAAAGCTGGTGCTAAATGAAGCTGGCTGCCATACACAAGGTAAATAATTTAGATTCATTCAGGATTGAAACGGTGGTGTGTATTGTGAATTTCTGCCATACACTCCAGCAAAAGGATCTCAGTTGCCAGCAACATGGCTCCTGGAGACTGGCTTATCAGATGGCAGTCAAACCTACAGGGAAACCTCCGCAACATGCGGTAGCCAACCAAATACAAGTCCCGTTTCCAAAGCATCGCTTAGGCAATCAGCGAATCGGTAGCACCACGCCATTTCATTTCTGTGCACTTAACAATTTTTTGACTTACGGAAAATAGAAGGCAAAAATAATGGATGAATATGAAAGGAAAATATCTATATGATTAAAGGAGTTTAATATGTGGTTACAAAATAATCCACAAAATTTCGAAGACACTCCTACCTGAAAATGATACCACATCTTAATATTGCCTGTTGAAACCACCATAAAAATTTGATGCTGCGAATGGACCCGCTAAATTAAATTGGAGAAATGTAAAACCGCTGTACGCATTTTGAAGTGAGAGTGTTCCCACTACAAAGCTGAGTATTCCCAGTGGAAACAGGTAGAATTTTCAAAGGAGGCAAATTACGAGTTGGGGGAAGAGCTTTGCCTCTCATTCTGGAGAAGCTATAAAACAGTACGCAGACCTAGCAAGATACAAAGAACATGAACAACGGACGAACTATGACCTAAATAAGTTACCAGGGTAAATGACACTGGAAATGTTTAGACCTGGCAATGGAACATGGAACTTGAGAACCAAATGATGAGAATCCAGACTGAAGGAAGGTTTAAGCGAAAGGGAGGGATCTGAAAGGGGTCCATTGGCCCTCCCCCTCCATGCTGTTGCCTAACAGGGGAACGGATATAGGTTATGAATTGTAGAGATTCTATACCTTGTTTATACAAGTAAAGTAGAAATATATAGATTAGAATATATAGAATAACCCCCCCCCCCCATACCGCTGGGAAAGTGAGGGTAAATGGCTGGAACAAACACACCACGCTTACCCTCCGAGCAGCTTGGTAAAATAACATGCAGTTAAAAATCATTTACAACAATAACCGACAAAAGGTTTATGGTATGGAAAATAATAAAAGCGAAATGAAAAGTAAAAGTCACGTGGCCCGAGATAACCAAAGGATGGAAAGTCGTAAGTTACATAACACAATGATGACCTGAATAAACTATTTATACCCTTGCATTAACCAGAAAGGGCATTGACGCGGGGATGAAAAGAATGAGTGGCTGGCCTTTGGTTGGCCACTAAAAATAAATTACTCGATCAACAGGCCTGTCTTTCCGGGCAACCAAAAAAAGAATGGGAGAGGTGGTATGAGAGAGCGATGGAGCTGTGGTAGAATGATGACGGGGAAAGGAGAAGAGGGCACCCTGAGAGAACCCCTTCACAACAGCAGAGTCCACTACTCTCCCCTAATGAGGATCCGTGTCCGAAAAGTGTCCATCTTCCGAGGCTTGTGAACGAACCTGGTACCCCATCTTTGGGAAAGCCAGTAATTAAAATAAATCACTCAGAAGCCATGGGTTGTTCTAACGTTTTAACCAATAATTATCAAGTTAATATTATTGTTGTAGAATACTAATTATAAATGTAAACTGTGTTAGGTGTTCAATTATGAATAACAAATGTGTAACTATGTACTTGAGTAACCTATTTTGAAGTCCAACATCTCGTCATTGGTTCACTGGTAGCAGAGCAGTAAGC
Organism: Clitarchus hookeri; assembly: GCA_002778355.1. NCBI lineage: Eukaryota > Metazoa > Arthropoda > Insecta > Phasmatodea > Phasmatidae > Clitarchus > Clitarchus hookeri. The sequence continues at coordinate 374,545 of NQII01000411.1, read as the reverse complement.
ATTAACCATGTGTGTTTATGTGTGTGTTTACCAACAAAGAGAGAATTTCTGACAAAAGGAATGGTCCAAATCGGATGTAATTTAGTATAGATGTATACCATCAATGGGATGGGAGAATCATTACACAGATGAAATTGGTGTAATGACCACCGGAGTGCATTAGAGTTTCGAGTACGATCACAGAGACATCGTCATAAGGCGTGCGCGAAGAGCGACAGACGGTCCATCAACATAGAATACACCTCTTGGACGCATTAGACAACGTTATCAGACCTTGCCGGAGCTTGATGGAGGCAGTATCGCGTGTCTGTGTTAGGCCGGCTGGACGTATTATGCAATTGCCAGCCATGTTCTAAATATTCCTATGTCATGATATTGCGGTTTTGAAACCATTGGGTATGCGAGGACATCCGTCTACATCTTGGTCCCGAATGTCTGCTTGACCAAGAACGACCATTCCAAGGAGGATCGCTGTATTCTGCACCAGATATTACTCTGAGAGAAAGGTTTCTTCCAACCAACAAAATACTTGTTTTGTATCGGGCTGAAATATAATTAGTAGTCCCAACAAATTATTTTGTTAGTAAACTAAACTTAAAAAGCAACAAAATTAATTTTCTTCGTCTAAGAAAATACATACTTGAATGAACAAAATCTCTGTACTGGGCCAAAAGAAGAGTAGACTGTCAACTAAATATTTAGTTAAATCAAATGCTTATATAATTTTTGGCCACCCATATTATAAACCTTCTTTTTAAACTACAGCTCGAGAGTTTGTATTATACACTGAAGAGCAAAAAAAACTGGTACACTTGCCTAATATCATGTAGGGCTCCCCGAGCACGCAGAAGTGCCGCAAGACGACGTGTCATGGACTTGACTAATGTCTGAAGGTTTGCAGGAGGCAATTCACACCATTAATCCTGCAGGGCAGTCCACAAATCTAATCTACGCCAATTTAAGAAAGGGTTGCACGTCTGTCACGTTTAATGATTCTCGTCAGTCGTCGTTTGTCCCGTTCTTTCACGATCTTTTTCCGGCCGCAGCGATGTCGAGGATGTAATGTTTTACCGGACTCCCGATATTCACGGTAGACTCGTGAAATGGTCGTACGCGAACATCCAAATGTTATCGCTACCTCGGAGATGCTATGTCACATCTCTCGTGCGCCTACTATAACACCACGTTCAAACTCACTTAAATCTTGATAACCTGTCATTGTAGCAGCAATGACCGATCTAGCTGCCGACCGCATCGCGTTACTCTGATTGGTTCTATACCTCCGTTATTTGCATACACTCGCCTATACCAGTTTTTTTGGCTCTTCAGTGTATATGACAATAAGAACAGTAACAGTGACTGTTAGTGCATTTATTTATGCTTAATAATGTTGTAAATATTCTAATAAAACGATTTCAACAGAAAAATATAAAGTTAAGCTGTGAAACTTGAGATATTTATCCAACAATGTTATCCAGTATTTGAAATGTATGTGTTTAAAGAAACATTCCAGCTTTACCGGTGTTCAGTTTACCTTAGGTTCAAATCTCGTTCGGGCTTCGAATTTTTGAATATTAACAGAAACTGTTTAATTTACGTGTAACGAAACAAATCTTTAGTTGCACCAACCCAATTTTAGTTCGGGGCAACCAAACAGGAACGGCTAAATTATTTTATTTCTTCAACAAAATATAGCATTTCCCTTATACAGACCAATTAATTTGGTTGCGCTAAACAAACTTTGTTTGATTAAACAAAACTTTTTTTTCTCGGTGTACGCAGATCCACGACACCGACACGCGAAGCCTGCCGTCCGGACGGTGTTGTTGTATACTCTACAACACTCGGTGTTATCCCTCAGGCCATTGACTTTTCGCGTAGAAACCGGAGCACACAATAGACTTCAATACTACATACACACCTCAGCTATTGTTATACCTCCACTGGCTGCTGGTGCCGTGTCCGTCTTTGACAAAGCCACTCAGGACTAAGTAACTCCGACACTGAACCTTCGTGATTCGTGCGCAAACGGTTAACACGGGCCCAAAGATTTTTTTTTTTTAGCCAATCAAAGAATCTGGACGACCCCACAGTGCTTCGGACTGTATCTTGTCTCGAAATCTTTTCGCGAAATACCACTTCCCCTAGTTATACCGCACCCTGTATAGGCGACTGGGCATCAGCCAGACTACAGGTTCGCCGTCCCGTGCGTAGACTACCGTCGAATCGGAGCCGAGACGGTGGCGTTCAAAGTGCAACTGGAGCACAATACACATACTGTTCATTACCTAATACACGATTATCACCATTCGTACCAACCAACTTCCTAAAAATCCAAATCGCATCTCCTAGCTCAAACTTAAGCCTACGTCGAGGCGAGCACGTTGGCATAAGAGGAGATGTATTTTAAGACCTGTTTTCCGGAATATTGGTTCTTTCGATTGCGATGTTATGAAGGACGATACTGTTTTCGTAAAGCAAGTTACGACAGCAGAAGAGAGCATCATTCTTCTTAGCTTTATGTACAGATTCGCTCTTCAGGGAATGACTGCCCACAATATATCTGGTATTCTGGAGGTTTGCTTCTAGAGACATCCTTCAGGCGACGAATCTCAGTTCGACGTTACCACGAACACCATCACGTGCGAGTACGGCGACTTCGATTGGGAGAGGACGCCTCGTGGGGATATCGTGGAGAAACACGCTGGCACTACTCGTTGCGTCATTGTGCGGGAAGCCACACGATATGACTTGAGGCGAGGTCAATTATACTTAGGTTAGGAACAAGACGACATTTCTCATGGGGGAGTTTGGCATAGGGAAAATTTCCACTGCTAGGTGCGCAGTGTTACAAAAGGTAACTTTTAGTTAGAAGTTTAAGCTGCTTGAATTATAAAAGTGAAATATTTTACTCAGTTACTAAGTTATATTATATTTTATTTAATGTTATTTAAATTATCCTGTTTTCTTAACGTAGAAAATAGAGAAATCTGGTACCTTACCGACACTATCGCTTACCCAGTGCCGAAAATTTTCCCTTTGCCAAACTTTAAATATTGATCTTCCTAACCTGTCGTAGAAGTAACCCTTTTTCATGTCACCTCAGTAGTGATTCAGGGAACCCTGACGACGCAGTCAAAAAGTAGGTAGGTATACAGAGACGAAATGTCGTGGTGGTTCCTTTAATATGGAGGTACCCATTCTCCTATTGGCTGCGTTGGGACTCTGGAAAGGGGCATTGTGTCTTATAGGCTATACAGTCTGCCGCGTAAGGTCCCCTATTGGCTGGAATGCCAGCTAATGAGTGGGTTACCAGGCACTGATGGGGAAACAAGTTTAAAAATTTTTCTGGCCAGTTACACCATTTTGCTAGCATGTGCCGCTGGTGGTATAAGCGGCTGTTTGATCTCTGTATTATTCTGTTTTCTACAGCACAGCAACTTAATGCGGTGGTGTAGAGGTCAGACTACTCGCCTCCCACAAAGGCGGGGCAGCCCCAGGAATTTCGTATGTGAGAATCGTGCCGGACGATTCCACTGGCCGGCGGGTTTTCTCTGGGATCTCCCGTTTCCCCCGCCCTTGCATTCCGGCTCTGCTCCATACTCACCTCACTTCCCACATCGGCTCTCAAGACCTCGCTGTTTAGAGCCGCTCAAATCTCTTCACTCACTATGCTTACGTTTTCAAGCTTGTAGTTATGGGAATTATTTTTTTAATCTATTTATTTTGTGCGTTTGAATAAGGCATGCACAATAGAGGGCGGGGGACAGAATGAATACAGCGACCTCATTTTCACACGGGGCGTAAGCAGGACAGACAGGCCCATTAAACACACAGGTCGGTAAAATCAACGATAGTTGTTTTCATGCTGACTTGCCAGTATGCTGGGATCACCAATGTCTAACGTGGAATTGGTTTTTTCATAAATCTTTTTATCAGACATTCTTGATCAGCAATTCATCAAGTATTATACAGTTTTAATCGCCATTTGAAGTCAAGAAAAACATGATTTGTCATTCGAAAGTCTTAAAGACGACATATTAGAGTAACAACAGGTCATAAGTTATTCTAATCGGCAACAAGTGGCGTATCAATGTCACTTAAAATTAAATATTTCGTGTCCTTAAAAATAGTTGCATTACGTGTTGACGATATAATTAGCCGCCGTTATAAAATAATATTTTGCGGTTCCCACAGAAATGCGATAAATTGATTACTAAATATTTGTCGGCACTGCAGTATTAAAAAAATATTTATTTGTGTTAATTACAAGATAAGGTTTTTTGGCAAAACTTGTTGGCAGGTAAGTAAATTCTTTAAATAGAGACGTGCAAAATCTCCGTTATTTTTCGATGACAGGATTTACTCCACTGGCTTATACACACACAAGTGATCACAGTCCGTGATTTCATTGGCCTCTGCACTTCAATCAACGTCTCCTACCTGCTTGATATCCTTAAAAATGATTGGCCACTCCACCGCTGAACTTAAATTATTAGCTCAAGAGTCCTACAAGGCGTGCCTGACATATTTTTTGCCAATTACTGAATTCAGTCAAACGCATCTGTCCTTAAATAAACAAGCTATTTTTGCGGGTCTGTAAGCTGAGAAAATTCCAATAGTTATAGTATAATCAATTTGCACATACCAAACCGGAGAGAATTTGTACACAGCTCAATAAATTTTGTAGTCATACCAGAAATTTTTGTGACTTTTACGTTGAAGTATATTTTCATCTAATAAGCATAAATATGAATTACAAATAAATTTCTTAAATGTAACAAGAAATTTTAAAACCAGTATTGCAATATTTTTACACTCATAATTATCAAAATAAATAACTAAATGAATGTGAAAAATCAGTCTCGTTAAGGGTAAACTCAAAAGCTATTATGAATAAGTACGTAACGCCAAATGGCTCCAAAATATCACTGGAAGTACGTTATTAATCCGTGACAGGAGCGAACTTGACTGTTTTTCACTGAATTATGCTGTTTGCGAGAAAATACGTATAAGTAGTTTTAATAAACCCGTCATATGTTTCTGAATATTATTTATATTAAATATCTTGGCTTGACTTAAAATCTATTTACTGAAAAATGTTTGAACTAAAGCCAGGAGAAGCATACTGATGATTAAATGATATATTTTTGTGGTGAGCTCTCTTTAACTCCAGTGAACATGATTACACCAAAGTACAAGCTATGATCAAGCTTATAAGTATCAGCTAATTTCCAGATTTTTGTGTGAACAGTATTTCATAGATTATTGTACTTGATCAAGATTAGGAGTAGAGTGAAGTGAGCCTTACCTGGACGCTGGCTTTTGCCATGCAGGAGAAAGCCACGAAAATTTTTTCTTTGAGGTTCAGCTTACTGCCGATGGCTATCACGACCGTCACCGCCATTCTGATCTGCAACACAAATGTCAAACACTGAATACCTAAAGCTCTGGAATAAGAAAATCACACAGGTACACTTTCGCAGTTACCCCGATCCGTGAGTGACATTTGTCTCACATCACTGTAATGAGAAAGATAATCTAAACGATCGCTAAGGATTTTTCAGTTATTACAACACATTCGAAGTCAATATCATTTAAACAATATTGGCCGTAATATAACGATTACCTGTTTTATCGTATTATTACAATTATTGTGTTTAAACAATCGAAAATTTAAGTATTTTTAGTTTATGTTTATCGCAATTCATATAAATTCAAATTCAAATTCAGTACTTTTGAAATCAACGTTTGAATAATGTCACTGCTCTACCTTTTATCTGGCAAGCTGGCTGGCACGCATCTTGCTAAAGTTAGCAACAACAGAGATAAGTATTTCCATGTCCTGACGTTGAATTAAATACAAAGGTAAACATTTGTGAATGCAGAAATTATTTCTTATGCTTTCTGATTTTAATTCTCATAGGTAGGAACACCCGATTTTCGCAATAAGATTTCACGACCCGTTGAACTTCATAACACTTTAGCTAAGCTGCACTCTCGTGATTGGATGATCTAGGTGTTACACGTCTTAGATAGTCTGCCCACGAATCACAGGCGTACAGTATCGGAGTAACCTAACTTTGGTTGGCCAGTCAAGTAGGAACATGTCTTCGCACAGAGACACGCCACCAATAAGCAATAGAACACCGCTGGCACACCCACGGAGTATTGAAGTCTTAACATTTGCGGAAATCTTTTCGTGAAATTTGGCTGTCCCTACACGTAAATGTAAGGCTGATTAAATTTGTAAAATATTTACTTTCCTAATAATATCACAGTTTTACTTGACTGGCGTATTAAGGAATTAATCAGATCCGTGACGATTTTAATATTACATGCGGTGGAATAATATACAATGCGCATGCAAATACATGTTAACCAGGACTTTCATAAGTCCTCAGTTTACCGCGAACAACTGATAATAATTATAATTTTATCCATATAATTGAATCTTGCATTGAGTCAATCCCCGCGGCCAAAAGCAACCTCCGGCACGCATCTAACCGGCGAAAATCTGGATTCGACATCCGTCTGTAGTTGAGTCAGTTTCCCCGTCGTGCCTGACAGCTACACCACCTAGGCCCGTCTGTTATTATACACTGTGTGTTTGATGTAAACAACAGTGAGCGAACACATCTCACTACTGTATCGTTTCCCGTTTTTATTATCTTTTATTAGAACTAAATTTCTTCTAACATATCGTGCAACAGTGATAGTTCAACTAATAACTTCGGGAAGAAATGATATTGTTAGAACTAACTTTTGTGGAAAACTCATGTTACAGCCATTTATAATTACTACAGTAGTTTAAAGTAATTTAGAAATTTTAATTCTTGTTCTTGGTTTGATTGGTTTCCAAAAATTGTTTTATATGGATACATTATAAGTTAAAATATGGTTTTAATAAGAATATCAAAAAAAGAATTTATATAAGAGTTTTTTATCCTGTAGTTTACCCTTTATTCTTCCCTGATACATGCTACTAAAGAATCACTTTATAATTTATTACAAATTGATTAATTAGAAGTTTTTTTAAAACTATTGGATGTTTTAATGCACTAATTTTTCTAAACACATAACGTTTCATCTAAATGTACTGTAGTACCAAAAAACACCACTGTGAGCGCTTGCAGTCAGTTTGATAAATGTGTTTAAATACTGCATGCGAAGAGAGAGTTTGTGTGTTTTATTTTCGTGGAAACGAAGTCTCCTATGTAAGTTTCAAGGACATTTCGCACTCAGAATCATAAGGAATATTTAAAAATAACTTGCCTATCAGATATCTTGTAATAGACTATAAGAAGGGACAGTTATATTTCATAACAGTTTAGCTCAAATTTACTTTGTTGATTGGATGATCTAGGTGTTAAGCGTTTGAGATGTCTGCCCACGAATCACAGACCTACTGCATTGGAGTTACCTGATTGTGGTTGACCAGTCAAGTAAGAAAATATCATCTCACAAATAGACGTGGCCAATAATCAAAAGAAAGCTGCTGGTTGCCCGTGCGTTATTGAAATCTAGCATGTGCGGAAATCCTTTCGCGAAATTCGGGTGTCCCTGACCCTGAGAACGTGCAGTCTGAGTAAAATACCCGTGCCGCATCGATATAAGAATTGGTAGCATGTATCGATATAAGTACGGATAGCATGTATCGATATAAGTACGGGTAGCATGTATTGATATAAGTACGGGTAGCGTGTATCGAAATAAATACGAGTAGCATGTATCGATATAAGTACGGGTAGCTTGTATCGATATAAGTACGGGTAGCATATATCGATATAAGTACGGGTAGCATGTATCGATGTAAGTACGTGTAGCATGTATCGATATAAGCACGGGTAGCATGTATCGATATAAGTACGGGTAGCTTGTATCGATATAAGTACGGGTAGCATGTATTGATATAAGTACGGGTAGCATGTATCGATATAAGTAAGGGTAGCATGTATCGATATAAGCACGGGTAGCATGTATCGAAACACTTTAGAAATGTGTATATCGCATGGTTTTAAACTGCGGCCCGATAGGTTTAACTATTTATCCACGAGAGTACGGGGACCATGTCGTAGCTCACTGCGCCTGCTCCTCACACACAGGATGTTTCCTTTCCTATTTCCTGCAGCACTCAGAGTATCAACCTCCTGACACAACGAGGCCAGCTTTAACCCCTTAAGGTAGACATTAATTTCCCGTTTAAGCTGTTGCAAAAGAAGAAACTTTTGGTGTGAACAGTACATACGAATCGACAATTTAGAACCCCTAGGCAGGGCTTCAATATGTCCATAGCACAAGAAGCAACCAATTATATAATAGTTGATGAGTCAGCAGCAACCAATAGATCACCCAGGGTAAAGGCGATGTGCGTATTGGTGCTTGCTTATAGTCTTGCACAGCAAATCACACGATTTCAAGTAGTCTGCAACATGCCAGCCGTGAACGAGTCTAAGCGGGTTAAAGTGTTAGGG
>NQII01000411.1:322636-366053 GCA_002778355.1 Clitarchus hookeri | reverse complement strand
GGGGGGGGGGGGTGCCAGGAAAGTCCCACACTCATAAAATGTTTCCTTATCTCGTGTAAGAAAAACTAATTGTTGCCAAATAAGGTGATTTCCACGCCTCAAGAGCAATAATGCTTGATGATTGAAGAGGCAAATCGATCCCACGTCAATATTTAACAACGAAGATTGATGCCTTTTTCAGATGGGAAGTAAATAACTTATACGAATTGAATTTGTTTTGTTTTTTCAAACATTTTACAAAAAAAAAAAAAAAATCCTCTGTATTATTACTTTAGGTATAATATATTTCTTTAAAAAATTCGAATTTTTACGAACGATGTGCACGTTGTTTTAAATTTCAATCATACATTGTAACATAGTATACACTGAGGTGACAAAAGTTATGGGATAGCAATATGTAAATATACAGATGGTAGTAGTATCGCGTACAAAATGTATAAATAGGCAGTGCATTGCTTGGGCTTTCATTTGTAGCCAAGCGATACATGTGAAAAGGTTTCTGACGGGATTATGGCCGCACGACGGGAATTAACAGACTTTGAACGCAGAATGGTTGTTGGAGCTAGACGCATGGGACATTCCATTTAGGAAATGTTTAGGGAATTCAACATTCCGAGATCCACAGTGTCAAGAGTGTGCCAAGAATACCTAATTTCAGGCATAACCTCCCACCATGGACAACGCAGCAGCCGACCGCCTGCACTTAATGACCGAGACCAACGACGTGTGCGGAGAATGGTCAGTGTTAACAGACAAGCAACACTGTGTGAAAAAACCGCAGGAATAACTGTGGGAAGTACGACGGACGTGTCCGTTAGGACAGTGTGGCGAATTTTGGCTGTACTGGGCTATGCCAGCAGAAGACCGACTCGAGTGCCTTTATTAACAGCACGACATCACCTGAAGCGCCTCTCCTGGGCTCGTGACCATATCGGTTGGACCATAGACGACTGGAAAACCGTGGTTTGGTCAGATGAGTCTCGATTTCAGTTGGTAAGAGCTGATGGTACGGTTCGAGTGTGGCGGAGACCCCACGAATCCATAGACTTAAGTTGTCAACAAGGAACTGTGCAAGCTGGTGGTGGCTCCATAATGGTGTGGGCTGCTTTCACTTGGAATGAACTGGTTCCTATGTTCCAACTGAACCGAAAATTGACTGTAAAGGGTTATGTTCAGCTACTTGGAGACCACTTGCAGCCATTCATGGACATCATGTACCCAAACAACGATGGAATTTTTATGGATGACAATGCACCATGTCGCCGGGCTACAACTGTTCGCGATTGGTTTGAAGAACATTCTGGACAATTCCAGCGAATGATTTGGCCACCAAGGTCACCCGAAATGAATCCCATCGAACATTTATGGGACGTTATCGAGAAATCAGTTCGTGCGCAAACTCCTGCACCGGCAACACTTTCGCAATTATGGACGTCTATAGAGGCAGCATATCTTAATATTTCTACCTGGGACTTCCAACGACTTGTTGAGTCCATACCACGTCGAGTTGCTGCACTTCGCCGGGTAAAAGGAGGTCCGACACGATATTAGGAGGTCTCCCATGACTTTTGTCACCTCAGTATATATAAAAAAACTTTAGAAGTCTTGAGTTCACTAAGGAAATGTCCCCTCTCCCACCTCTACAAAATTATTACTTCGCATACTTTAAATCAGCAAAGATAACTCCTGGTGGGGCAATACCATCGTCTGAGGACACAACATGACTATAGGATAGACAAGTGTACAAAAGTGTGACGGCGCGGTGGTTTCTTTGATGCAAACGTGCACATCCACTGATTGGCTGCGCGAGTCTCTATAGGAACGGGGCAGCGGTGGCGTAGTGTCCAGGGCGCTCGCCTCCCACCACGGCGATCCGGGTTCGATCCCCCGGGTTTTCTCGGGGTACTCCCGCTTCCCCCACCCTTGCATTCTAGCGCCGCTCCATTCTAGGGTCTCATTTCTGTCATGCCCGGGAATGACGGTCACCTACGGGTCCCAGCTGGAAAGACCGTCACTCGGAGGGTGTCGCCTTGCCCTGGGTGCACTCCCCACACGCCATTTATTTTTTCTATAGGAACGGGCCTTTTGCGTCTGTTTCGCTACAGTGTATTGGCAGAAGATCCCCATTTGTCTGGGATAACAGCTGCGTGGCACGTAAGTTACCAATGGGTGGTTCCGATATGTTGCTGGCCAGTGACGGCATTTGACTGGCGTGTGTGTCTGGATATCGAGAGGCTGTTCCGCTTCTGTATTTTTAAGTACTATATTTATTAACTTTTCATAGCAATTGTTAATTTTACGGTTGACTGCACAATACCCTGGTGTTCCCCCTTGACATCTAGTCTAATAAATAGCACAAAATGAAGTCGCTTATCCGCGTCTGTCTGTGTATTCGCTTAGTACTTCTAAACTATTTAATGGATTTTGATACAATTTTCAACATCATATAGAAAATTTCTTGAGGAAGGTTTTGGTGTACAATACATTTATAATTAATGTAATAATAGTAGAGAAATGTCAAACCGTTCGTAATTAAGTCTTAAAAAACCGCTTTTAGGGCGCTTACATGGATTTCGCTGACTAAACTATAAGAGATACATCAAATTCATTTGCTACAGAATTGTAGCTCTCGAAAAGGTCTACAGAAAAGTCTGCAGTAACATATGTTTATCTTTTAAGGGTAACCCACAGTAACCATTTTTTTGTTTCAAAGTATCGCTGTAAAACTAAATTGTTACCGGGCGAAGCCGGGCCGGTTCGCTAGTGAAAGATAAGAGACAGTCTGTGAAATAGCGTTGAATTTTAGTTTTTTTTCTTTGTAAATATTATTGATAATGCATTTGTATGTTTACATAACTTTGTAAAGATACAGTAATAACCTTTGAAAGTTTTCTGCNGATACAGTAATAACCTTTGAAAGTTTTCTGCTTTGTGACGTTACAAGAGGCGTCTTTGTAATACCTTTCTGAAATATTTTTCGTAATGAGTTACATTTTATCATCAATATTTCACTTAAAACAAGTGAATGTGTTTAAGAATGGCGTGATGTGAAATAATGTCCAACTAATTGGGTTACAAAATGCAGAAGGGTGGGGAGATATTTACTTTCAACTTTCTTTCAAATGAAAAAAAAAAAACAGTTTCGTCTCTTTTACTTTACTTTCCCAGGAATGCTTATCATATGTTAGCCCACTGCTATGCGTANAAAAAAAAACAGTTTCGTCTCTTTTACTTTACTTTCCCAGGAATGCTTATCATATGTTAGCCCACTGCTATGCGTATTTCTGCCAATCAGCTGCTTTTTAATTCAAACGAACAGATTTTAATGAAATTTGTTGGTTTGCGATGTTAGTAACTTTCACAGTGACTCAAAAATATCATTAAAAAAATTATACTCTGCATAAAAACTCCAACAGTTTAACTGTTCAATGCACCTGCATATTTAATATCCTTCTGAACTGCAGTTATTGCCTAGTTCAATAACCTCAGACGCCTGCTAGATGCGAAATCATTATAGTCTTGCCCTCTAAGATAAAATAGTTGTTTCGTATGGTGCTTGCGATTTAACCTGAAGGATGCGGATTCAAGTCTCAGAGCTAATTGTTTATTTTTTTTGATAATACGGTTGAAAACATTTTTTCTCCTGTACTACTTCCATTACAGCTGTTTTAGAGATCATTATGAAAAAGTTATTTCCACTTCTCGACAATTTAAGTTGTAATACAGGGCTCATTTTTAATACTGCATATAGGTATATGTGCTTTACTTGTGCCATAAAAGTACAAAATAAATTGACAGTGTAGCAGCGCTTTGGTGGTGATTTCAGTCAAGTCTAAGCTACCGTTTAATATCCAAGGCTCCAATTTACGCATTATTCTTTCATTTCACGTGCTGCAAAAGAATATATTTTTAGCTCAGCACCCATGTGTTTGTGTAATTGTTTGTCTATTAATTGAGCCCTTTTGAAATAAATCTTTCTCGAAATTCCCAGCTGGTGTCTGCACAAGTTTGAAAAAACACACTGACGCGCATGCTACCAGAAAAGTTGGCAGCAGTGTAGGAAAAATATTTACTTGTCTTAACTTACAAATATAATTTTTAAATATATACCTGAACAATGAATTCACGAAGGCTCATAAATATAATAATTTTTTATGCACATAAGAACTGGCATTGAAGTATATATACATACGTTCTTAAAATTGTTACAAATATCCCTAGTTGAGAAATAAATTCGTTGAGAACGTGGTAGTTCTGATAGCATAGTTACCGGAAGGATACGAAAAGAATTAGAGTAAATGTAGATTCTAAACTATACTTAGAAAAGTTCTCCATCAACAGCGAACAGCCTAAACACGTATTAATAATTGATTTTACAGTGTGACCTATGATAAGTGTTTCTATGGCTACAACGATGCTGGTTTCCAACCATACACGACAGCGACCATAAACTCCATTAAATTTGCAGGCTGGCGTAAATTAACGTATATTTTCGGGATAATGCACTGAGGGATTAAAATATGTGCTTTCAGTTTCAGGTATTAAAGACTGTAGGATAAACAGGCATTTCTCACTGCTCTGACGGAAGCTATCCTCAGTTGTAATTCTGTGCACTTGGTATTCCCATGCACCTGCGTGTTATGCACAAAACCGAGCTGGATGAACGACTGTATTATACACATACCAATAACATAGAATGCGACAGTGGGTGTTTACTGCAGTAGCCATTAAGCAAGAACCTATCTTACTCACTCAGCGACAGAAATCTGGAAGACGAGTGCTTTAAAAACCACAATTTTGGGCTCCAAATGAAGTGTCGTTTCGATCTTTTCAAGTTTACAAGCTGCATCGTTAAGTAACATTTCGGTACAAGCAATGCGAATTTTTCATTCCGATGACATTATTGTTTGCANTTACAAGCTGCATCGTTAAGTAACATTTCGGTACAAGCAATGCGAATTTTTCATTCCGATGACATTATTGTTTGCACGCAAGCATGCAGTCCACATATAAAATCAATCACATTTCGTATAGATATAATTCACTAAGTAGTTGGTTTTAATAAATAGTAATATGGTAGGGTCACTTAATCGTTTAAACACATTCTCAGTAAATTTCTTTGCCTAAATAGCGACTAAAATATCTCATTTTCATCCACTTTTCTTTTCAAAATTNTCACATTCTCAGTAAATTTCTTTGCCTAAATAGCGACTAAAATATCTCATTTTCATCCACTTTTCTTTTCAAAATTAAATCATCAAAAGTGCAGTTTGTGCTGTAGTGTTTGATCTTGGATTATTCACACGAACTGATGAGTAAAATTTATTTTATAGTCAGGTTTTCAGCCCTCTCCTGGCAAAAGATACTATCAGTCATTTTCTCCACTTAGAGTATTGCCAGAGTTGGTGTTACTAAAACTATGAAGTAGGAGCTAAAATACAGAATGTTTTTCAATGGTTGAATATTTTTCTCATACTCGGCGTACATGAAGATGCTAAAATGATCCAAGCCAACTTAAGAACAATGAAGATTGATGATGTCAAACACATGTCTAAAGATAAGTATTTTTTTCCCCCGTAGGATCACTGAATTAATCGCGTACGGAGTGGTATCTCTCAACTGCGCACATTTTATTCGAAACATGTGAATTTTGACAACACTCTCGACACCTTATTATCGCTTTCGGTAATCCCAGACAAGCCTGAAGAGTTGCATCATGTGTGGAAGAGGTTATCTGCTGGGGAAGTCGTCGGAATTTCGTAAAGGTTTGGGAAATTCCGTCCCCGAATTTTACACTTTTGCGTAAACATTACGTTTTATATAAGCATTCTGATTCCCACTTATTTCTTGGTAAAGCATATATTTTAATCAGTTCGGTTAAAGCCATCAACCATTAACTCTACAGCCATTCGGTGCAGAATATGAGTCAGTTAATCTAGAGAATCTTCAGATAGTACTGAAGAAGTGCACAGCCACTTCTACCCAACATCTTGCAAAACACAAATTTAGTTTTACAGAATTTTCGATTATATCGAGAGCTCAAGCCAATGACATTTCCATACAAATATCCAGATGAAAAGTAAAAAATTTTGTAATGCTTTTCGGGTTTGGTATTTTGTTGTAACACTGGGATATTTACACTAAAATCTGTGGCAACAATCATATTAGCAGTAGTGAGTACTTTGTACTTATTTTAATATTATCCACTTATTCCATGCAAAGGATTACCGACGTATCAATAAAATTTACAGTTATTTGGGACTGCTTGTTTTAAAGTAGTAAGTGCTGTGCCCCCCCCCCCCAAAGGAAAATCATNAAAGGAAAATCATGTTAAAAAATGTAAAAATTTACATTTAATATAGTAAGTCTTGACTGGACACTTTATTACAATCCTCATAAATATGTTACGAAATAACCAAACACACTTATTACTGGATTACACTGCATTAGAAATTGTTTAAAAATTGCTAGTATACATATAAATATCAGCAAAATTACGTAAGGTATGAAAATAGGCAAACACTCGAGGAACCTCACGACAATTTTTGCCAAAGAATGTCGTATTTGATGAAAACTCCGGGAATCAAATTGTGCTTTGTTGTTATCTAACATGACGTGTCGAAACCTACATGGGCACTGAAACGAACGATCAATCACAGTGACACTGATAAAGTCAATCTACGAATTTCGTATGGTTTTTGTCGTGTCAGGCCACCAAGGGAAGTCCAGTCTCTAAGAGTTTGTTCTCAGAAGTCGAAAACAATTTTGACGGCAGGACGTGGGAAAGGAAAGCAATTCTGTAAACATTTTAATTTTCCTCGACGCGATCAATTCAAGTTATTTTCACTGACTAACAACTCAAGCATTTTAAGTTCTACGCCACTTGTTTGTGAGTGTGGTTAGACTCTTCCGTCTATAACATACAATAATTAGGTCAGTATCAATTATGTTTTGAACAATTTTACTAAACAATTATTGTGCGACTCTTATGTTCTATTAATAATATATTTTTCAAATTTACTATCAAATCTAAGGAAATATTAACTGGAGCAATAAATCTTCATTTTTATGTAACAACGTATATTTCTCAAAGTAACTACGTTGACACAACTATCATTTGATGAAACTTCTGGTTGCATGCTATCATAAAGTATAAGTAATTTTTCTCTTTAGTGTCAAATATTTTGACGAAGTTTAAAACTGCAATGTCCAACGTCGGGCAGACATTTTTCAGTTCATGTTTATCTCTAAATAGTACAAAACAAAGTCGCTTATCCGCGTCTGTCTGTGCATTCGCTTAGTACTTCTAAACTACTTGATGGATTTTGATGCGGTTTTCGAAATCGTTTAGAAAATTTCTTAAGGAAGGTTTACGTATATAAGACATTTGTATTTAATGCAAGAATAGTAGAGAAATGTAGAACCGTTTGTAATCAAGTCGTAGAAACCGCTTTTACGGCGATTACATGGCTTGCTCTGACTAAACCATAAGATATACATCAAATTAATATACGACAGAATTGTAGCTCTCATGAAGGTCTACAGAAAAGTCCGTGATAGCACAAGTTTATTTTTTAAGGATGATTCAAAGTTACCATTTTTGTCTTTCAAATTATCGCTGTAACAACTCAATTGTAACCTAGCGAAGCCGAGCCAGTTCGCTAGTTTTACATATATGTTATTCTGCTCCATTCTAAGCATAGACAGCCGATGCCTTTAACTATAGTAATTGTATCGTTCTTGTACCAGTAAACCCAAACACACCGTAAATCAGGCGTTGGACCAGAGAAAATAAACTGTAAAAAAATTGTTGGGTAATTTTACAGAAATTTATGTGACAGCAGAATCTTCAGCGAAATCGGTGTATTTTTACTCATACAATGTCAATGATTATTTCAATCTGCGTGTAAGTAAATTGGTCTAATATTTGTCAAATAACAAGTACACTGTACTACTAACTTTAAATACAATGGTGTAAATTTACAAGTACTACGTAGTAAAAAATACACTGTAACTTCCGTGATTTTTTTTTCCACGTCAAACAAATTGACTCAGGCATCACAATTGTGATTTAACTACAGTATATGAGTTTTTATTTCACCAATGCAAATACAAATTCACAGATTCACTGTAATTATCAAAACACAATTTCTGTACATTCTTCACTGTTTACTGAGTAGATTTACCGTTAGTATCAGTTCTTTTACAATTGAATTATATTAATTCGCATACTGTGTGTGTGTGTGTGTGTGTGTGGGTATTTTTTTCATTTTTTACGCTATTTTACTCTGCTCTGTAACCTGGCAGTTAAACAGTGTTATACGAAAATGATCTCTAAAATCTGGATAGCAATTTAATTCAGATACAGATTACGGAGTTTTATGTAAACTGCAAGCATATTCCATCAGCGGGAGTTGAGTATCAGTTTTGAATACACATATGGAGTGTTCGAAGTAGTTCTACTCCCTACCGCTATATCACATGTTTTAAACAAATACGTCTAGCTATATTTTAATTCCTAGGAAAATTAGTGTAGAACTGCTAATAATGTACTGATTTTAGCAAATTACACATATCAATTTTAAATGACCGAAATTTGTATGTGTAATTTTACGCTCACATATACATACTCCAGAATGTAACGCAAGTTTAAGCATGCGTGTTCATTGTAAAATTACACAATCGAGAATGCACAACTACACTGACATTAAGTGTGTTTACAAATACCGTGTAGCAGTAAACATATATAATTTAAGATTGTAGTAGAGGAAGTGGGTGTTTTTTATATTTTTAAACATATTTCAAAACGTGTAAATTAACACCAACATTATTTTTACCAAGTAATACATTCATGTATTTTCACCAAAGACTTGTATTCTCTGGATTCTTAAGAACATTTTTGTAAAATGTAGTTGTTTTTCCAAATTACACATCTTAACGCAAACCATAACATGGCATGTGTATATTTACAGTAATTTTTTACAGTATAGAGTAAACTTTTATTTATCTTTCTCTATANTAAGTGTGTTTACAAATACCGTGTAGCAGTAAACATATATAATTTAAGATTGTAGTAGAGGAAGTGGGTGTTTTTTTATATTTTTAAACATATTTCAAAACGTGTAAATTAACACCAGCATTATTTTTACCAAGTAATACATTCATGTATTTTCACCAAAGACTTGTATTCTCTGGATTCTTAAGAACATTTTTGTAAAATGTAGTTGTTTTTCCAAATTACACATCTTAACGCAAACTTACCATAACATGGCATGTGTATATTTACAGTAATTTTTTACAGTATAGAGTAAACTTTTATTTATCTTTCTCTATANAACCATAACATGGCATGTGTATATTTACAGTAATTTTTTACAGTATAGAGTAAACTTTTATTTATCTTTCTCTATACATTGACGACTTCCTAGGCCTTTATAGTTCTTATGTAGCTTAATTATTGCTTCCTGGTTTCATTTACGAAGTAAATTTGCCAATCAATAAGTGAGTCTTCTCCAGCCGTTGGGTTTTAGTTTCTTTTGAGAGACACTGATGTTGCCTACTTAAATGTAGGGCGAAAGTCGATTCCTGCAACCAGCGAGATGCTGAAGCTGGGAAGTTGACACAACCTGCTTTACTCCATGTGATTTTGATTTTGTAAAACAGGAGGCAAAAACGTCGTAGGGAAAAGCAACTCATTAACAACTACAGAAAAAATATAGTTTGTATAATTAGAAAAAATAAATAAAATTCTGTAGCATTCTGATGGTGCACGGAAAAGAGATCATCCGGATTAATAAAGTTTTTCTTTCAGAATATTTTCTATTAAACTAATACATATATATATATATATTTATCTTATTCCGTTTTTGTTGAGAAAACAGGCTTAACCTTGAAATCAAATTATTACATTTCTCCTCATTTTCTTACTACACACAGTTAAGCACACAGGCTCGGGAATATTTATGCTCATTTACATAATCAAATTCATGAAAAAATGTTCCTAGAAATATTTTAAGGTAACAAAACTTTAACGACGCAGGCTAAAAGTTAATGAGGAATCTTAAAATAAGCTATATTATATTCGAATTAATACCAGATACCCTTGGAAAAAAATAGAAATTGAGCCAAATATTAAAGTCTTTATGACCTTCCGAAAACTTATCTGACTGTTTCTTGTGTTAGCTAGTCGAACACAACATCTGAAGGACTTACAATCCACACGCTAACAGAAAAAAATTAAAGTGTTAATCATCGCCTCTTGAAACCATAATTCACCTGTTACTTACCAAAACATACCAACAAGGAATTTATTATTTGTTTTATGTTTAGCTTGACATATTGATAGGTAACTATTTTCACTTTCCGCTGTTTTGCTAAAGTTTAAATAGTGATCGAATAAATGCATACCTTCATAAAAGTAGCTTAATAATAACATTTTTATCCACACGCATAAGAATTTAATTCCCCTTGATTGTGAACATAAATACAGTACACGATTATTCAATAAAATTTAATAAAATTATTCTGAACGTGTTGTGCACATGAAATCTCGAATCATTTCAGCTAACGGTTTTTAATTTTCAGGATATTTGTATTATAATTTTTGTTTATTTGGTCATATATTATTCACGATAACGACTTTTCTACACTTTGCCACTTAGAACTCAAAACTTGTGACAAAATTCAAAGTGGGTTTCCNCTTAGAACTCAAAACTTGTGACAAAATTCAAAGTGGGTTTCCAGTGAAGATTTTAACCAGTAACACGAGATTTACTGTCTTAACAGCTCAAAGTCATTCACGACAATGTTTATCGTATAAATTTATGAAATTTGTATAAGTAAAATAATTAACCGCTATAATTTTGGTTACAAATCAAAATAAACATTCAATTTGAAGGTAGCATATATATAAATACATTTAGTCATTGAAATAATAAATGGCGATGAATGTACATGGTTCGTGAAGGAGGGGCGGGGTTGTCATTCCCTTCCGAAATTCTTATTCCGTAATTTCCAAAACTTCTGTTATTTAATTTTTTTTNTGGTTCGTGAAGGAGGGGCGGGGTTGTCATTCCCTTCCGAAATTCTTATTCCGTAATTTCCAAAACTTCTGTTATTTTATTTTTTTAAACAATAATGGCAATTTTAATACAATTTTTATTTCGAATAATGTTTATACTTATATGCTGTAGAGATNTATTTGTATTATAATTTTTGTTTATTTGGTCATATATTATTCACGATAACGACTTTTCTACACTTTGCCGCTTAGAACTCAAAACTTGTGACAAAATTCAAAGTGGGTTTCCAGTGAAGATTTTAACCAGTAACACGAGATTTACTGTCTTAACAGCTCAAAGTCATTCACGACAATGTTTATCGTATAAATTTATGAAATTTGTATAAGTAAAATAATTAACCGCTATAATTTTGGTTACAAATCAAAATAAACATTCAATTTGAAGGTAGCATATATATAAATACATTTAGTCATTGAAATAATAAATGGCGATGAATGTACATGGTTCGTGAAGGAGGGGCGGGGTTGTCATTCCCTTCCGAAATTCTTATTCCGTAATTTCCAAAACTTCTGTTATTTAATTTTTTTTAACAATAATGGCAATTTTAATACAATTTTTATTTCGAATAATGTTTATACTTATATGCTGTAGAGATTCGCATTAATTTTTACTATTGGAAGTCCCCCATCCCCTGTTCCTCTATTCACGCCGACGTTGCTATTATCCTATTGAGTTATTTTGGAGGCGGCTTAGATGTTTAACAGACTTAACTTAACATACTTGAATTTATTTCCTGAAGCGTCATGCGCACTTATGGAACATCCGGGATTGAAACCCGGAAATTTGCTTTTCGGAAATAACAAAATAGCCGTCTGGGACCACGGAGTTCGCCAGTTACGATAAGAGCAAAAGCCGTAAAATGCATTGAATCACAAAATATTTCATTGTATATATGTCGTATGCTGTTAAACGTAAAGCTGTAGAAAATAATATTTTTTTATAGTTTTGTGCTATGTAAATAATACATACAAACCCATTTACAAAAGAAATTAAAGATGTCGAGTTGAAAAGCAGTGTCGTATTTTGCTTAATGACGCGCTTAGAAAATGTTATTTTGTACGAATTCAGAGGCATCCACAATTCGAAACAACGCAAAAATTTCATTATTTCAGATTTAATAACATTTAAACATTTATGATGTATATTTTTAACTGATATTTGGAATTACATCGTGTCACCGGTTTTTGAAAATAAATATTCTCATTTCTGCAAATGAGTTTTCTTTGGCTATTTGGGTGAGATAAAAGGAGAAAATTTGTTATTTTGGTGTGTATTTAGAAAAGCTATAAAATATACCTATATTTTCCTTTGCGAATGAATTCACGTGTAATGTATGCACATCGATCAATATTTGTGACAATTATGGAACAAGTATTTTGTTGCTAGTATAAAATGATGGTAAATGGAAATGTTGTCTGCAGAGAGACACAGAACGCCAATATCCGTGTGCTGGTAAGGAATGCTGATTGGTGGAATGGCACACAACTCACCACAATGCCACTGATGAGGCAAGCAAAGCACAGCGACACGGTGTGCGGCTCCAGTTCCGATATGATGATCTGAGTCCCCGTCAGGGCGAAGAGAATGGGCTCGAAGATCATCCAGAAGATTTCAAAAGCCGTAGCCACAGGATTCTGGAAAACGGGATGCATTTACGTAGGTAACAAAGTCATAAAATTCTATTGTATTTGGATCAACGTTACGCCAAACACCTATCAACTATAACGTTTAGCAGTGTATATTCAATAACTTATGATTGACGAAACAGTTTTATCAGTGTTAAATTAAAAAAAAGATGTTTACATAGGTGGCTGTGATTTTTGGGGCGATGATGGCGTTGGTGAAATTTGTGGTGGAATGGTGGAGTGGGGCAGAGTGACTTGGGCAGTTTTAAGAGTTGGTGAGGGTGAAGTGAGGTGAGTATGGAGCAGCGCCGGAATGCAAGGGCGGGGGGAAACGGGAGATCCCCGAGAAAACCCACCAACCAGCAGCATTATCGGGTACTACTCCCACATGCAAAACTCCGTGAGCGCCCTAACCGGGAATCGAACCCGGTTCACCTATGTGGGAGGTTAGCAGTCTAACCACTACACCACCGCAGCCTCTGGTGTGATGGTGATGGTGGGATTGTGGCGGTTGCCAGCGGACGATGCTGGGTGTAGAAAGTAATGATGGTAGTAACGGAATGGTTTCGTGGTAATACGATTGTGGTGATAAAAGAGAAACATACAAAACACTTTTTCAAATATTTATAAATGCCTTTAAATTTAGTATCTCCGAACGACGTATAAAGTGGAATATGACATTCAGGGATCATTCGCTGGGTTATTTGTAGATAAAATTGTGTGTGTTTATCGGTTGGTTCTGTAGATATCAAAACACAGTCAACACAAACGTGTCCGAAAGAGACTCTTAACAACAGTCGCGGATCTTCGTCACACACACTTACTAATGTGTAGGTAAGAGCCAACATTCTTTAAACCATCTGTTATCGCAGACATTTAACAATTAGAAACACGTTGTCCGTTTTGAATTCTTAAAAATAATTGTTTAACAAATTTAGCTTTTAGCTGCCGTCAGACAAAAAAAAAATAAGATTTCTTGTAAATTTATTATTATTTCTTTTTAATTAACAGATTACATATTATAAATCTGCAGTATTTGTTCGCTTTTAGGAGTGACTAAGTGGGAAATGTCTGAACTATTCTGCTGTACACTCTAAATCTGAATAAGTGAATATTTCACTGTTTCAAGCAGTTGACAATAGCTCATTGTTTCATTAGTTCCTTCAGTTAATTTAACTGATGAATATTTGAAAAATGGCAGGTTTTCTTCACTTATTGATTCAGTGACACTTTCCACTGATTCGTTAGTCATTTTTTTTTTCACTTCTTTTCAGTGATTTGTTTTATGACTGGCGGATCAGTTAAACAGCGTGTAAAAATATCCGTCAAATAAAGTGTAAAAAAATGGCCGTTTAACCACGTGTATCAAGTTATATAACAACTCATAAATAAAACCAATACAACATATTTTCTAAAATGTGTTTCGTCTTTCAAAATGCCATTTTACGAGGTGACATGAACATTCATCCTTTCATTCCATTTTTACATATTACATTTCGTTTTAATGTAATCATCACAGCGCTCTGTTTGAAGGTTTAAACTGCATTTAATATGGCGGAGGGAGTGCACACGTGTGTGCTATTCGTTTTAGCAATTCTCGTGCTACCAATCAAACTAAAAACCAAAAGAAAGGGCATACAATTTAAAACTACACTTTCGATCAACTACTAACAAGACGTGTATTTTCTTCTTTGTTACCTTCGTGACTTGATAGCGGCCCTGCCCCCACAGCCCAGAGGCAGGGCGGCCCGACTCGCATTCGGAGGGCCGGGAGTTCGCTGCCTGGCTTCTCCGCGGAAGATTCTAAGTTCGCATGCTCACGCACACGTGTGCTGTGAATTTGTCAACAGGTTCGACTACTACTTTAGCTCGAGACACGGCGAAATATACTCACGCTGTCAAACGTCACGCACGCTTTGTCCAACGGCAAGTGTATCGGTTGACGATGTCACTTAAGTCGCCTTTATAAAAGGAAAACAAAAAATATAGCCTAAACGATAAAATAACCGTTTTAAAGCGAAGCGGAGAGGGTGCGTGTGCGTGTAAAAACCCGTCCACCTGCGAAAAAGTTGTTACGTTTCGAAATTACGGTAAATTACGCAATATAAATCACGGTGAATATGTTTATTTTTCGTAATTATTTGGTTAAATTAAATGAAGAAAATTTAATTTGCCACTGGAGTTGACCGTCTCTTATTCAATCGTTATAATGGTTTCATGTCACTTAGTCAATCAGTGAAATTTGTTTTACTGAAACAACCCGTGGTTTTTCCTCTTTTTCTAAGTGAAGTCACTTTCACTGATTCAAGTTGTTGGATTTCACTGGGGATCAGTGATTTTTTTCACTGATTCGAATTTAGAGTGTAGAAAGATACGCCAAACAAGAGAAAACATTATGTAAACTTACATTTTCGGGAATTTCCAACCTATTCAGGGTTGCCCGCGCCTGTTCTGAAAGGTAAACACGTGTTGTCATAACAAATTTCTGAGAAATGTTTGTACCTCTTGGTTTCGTAAAATATGTTCAGCATTTATTTTGTAAGGAGTTAGTAGTTTCCAGCATTATAGGAAATTTACGATCTTTAAGCAAAACTCAATAATGTGTATAGTTGTTAGCATTTTTACTGCAATGTTAAGAAAATATCCACTTGTCCTTGTCTTCACCCACACAGCACAGGATATCCACCGGCTATCCTAATAATATCTATAATATCTAAAAGTCATCTAAGTTCTACAGTGAATCTCTAATGTATATTATTTGGATGACCGGTAGTGTATACCAGTATGCGCCTCTTACTACATTATATATTACAAAACCACCAACGGCCATTGCTTAAGGTAAGTGACTACATCTAAAATAGTTATAGGGCCTCAGAAATATCTATATCACATTTTGGATATTTGGCGGATATTTTGATATCTATTGGCAGTTTAAAAAAAATGTAAATTTTATTATCTCGGATGTCGTTGGATATCCTGAATGCCCGAGAGTGACGTCCGTCAGACGTTCTTTGGATGTCGTTGTGCTTTATGGGTAAGGTAAACATCGTGGTTGACAGAAGGCTGGGACTAACAGAAGCTGGATTCGCTATCCAAGGAACAGCCCACCTGTCGTCTCGACCAGCCGAGAGAACGAATAGGGCGAGACGACACGGTCGAGAGCAGCGGCGGAACGAAGACCAGGAAATAATGGGAGTACCCAGAGAAATCTCCCACAAAACACGGGTGTCCCCCACGGTGCCCACGGGGATCTCTCTTCCGAATAATTTTCGCCCGCAGAGTCCCGCGATCGAACCCCGGACCCGAGCAGTAGGATTTTCGTAACTAAGCTCTTTTTTTTTTTTGTTTACTTTTTTTTTTCAAAATCTGTTTGTAGCTCAGGTCATATTTTTAACTGTACCTCATAACCTATTTAGGTGTTAAGAATAGAGGATAGAAAAATTTCGCTAAAGTATTACAAGACAAGATATATTTCAAAGCACTGTAGGGTCGTTTACATATCTTGATTGGTTGAATTATTTTTTTGACACGTGTCAACTGTCTGCACACGAACCACGTAGGAGCCGTGCCGATGTTGCCAAATTCTTAGTGGTCCGGTCAAATATAAAACGCCTTCTCAACCAGACAACAACCAATGACAATAGACAAACTGCTGTTNGGGGGGGGGGGTTCACTAGTTATAGTCATCGTGAAACACAAAATTTACACTCACGCCACACGTCAGATTCAAATTCACGACGATGGTGTTGAACAAACGAAGAAGACACAGGTTAGAGATTTCCACACGTTAGTCCATTTTATGGGTATTCATTTTTGTTTTTTTTTTGTTTGGAACTTCAGTTTAATGCCATGGCTACGAAGTAAATGCTGAACAAACTAGTTGCTGGAAATGTATTTACGCTGCTTTATAAATTTCAGTCCGGTACTAATTTTTACATAAATAAGGTTTTAAAATTTTATAGTTTTGCTTTGTTCCTCCAAATCCCATTTGTTGTAGTTTATTATGTTTTCTAACGAACTACATTTATTTTACTTATGTGTACAAGAAGTTTGGAATATTGTGCGATATGTCAGTTTGGGTGGTAACAGTTAGGTAGTTCTTTAGTGATCAACAGATAGCGCACTAAATCAGTGAACGTGCCTGGGACAAGTTGGAAACTACATATTATAAACTACCACAACCTCCAGAAGCACTTCCAGACCACATAAGAGCTGCCCAGATGGAATGGGACCACAGGCATGCCACGGCGGCGAGTTAGGGACCTGCACAATTCACGTGGAGGCCACACGCGGTACTAAGCTGCAGTGGGAAGAAATAAACTCTCCCTANGAACTACATTTATTTTACTTATGTGTACAAGAAGTTTGGAATATTGTGCGATATGTCAGTTTGGGTGGTAACAGTTGGGTAGTTCTTTAGTGATCAACAGATAGCGCACTAAATCAGTGAACGTGCCTGGGACAAGTTGGAAACTACATATTATAAACTACCACAACCTCCAGAAGCACTTCCAGACCACATAAGAGCTGCCCAGATGGAATGGGACCACAGGCATGCCACGGCGGCGTGTTAGGGACCTGCACAATTCACGTGGAGGCCACACGCGGTACTAAGCTGCAGTGGGAAGAAATAAACTCTCCCTANAGTTAGGGACCTGCACAATTCACGTGGAGGCCACACGCGGTACTAAGCTGCAGTGGGAAGAAATAAACTCTCCCTAGTCAGAGACACCGTTAAGTTGATTCTGTAGTTCTTTAGTGTTAATTTGTTTGTGATGTCGGAAATAGTTATTTTTGTTAGAAGCACTTTGAATTGCATGTTTTGTATAGGTACCGTTGGTAACTTCTAATTGCTATGCTTTCTTTCATGCATGTCAATTTTTTTTTCTTTCTTTATGTACATTCCAATCTTTTTGTGAGGAATTTGTTACTTTTGAGATCTACATATTTGGTCACAAATACGCCATTCAAACCACGTTATCCTGTTATATTAATATATTTTGATATTTCAAGCAACTGTCTCTGTGAAACTAGTTAAACAGCGGATGTCTGATGCCTACAGACGAAGTCTGTTCTTACCGCGCGCTGAAATTTCGGCGTGAATTCAGCTTCACAGCGTGGCTCGTGCGGAAACGGGGATGAGCTCAGCTGTTCGCTCTGTCTGTTCGGAACAAAGGCTTCGGTGTGAACTAGGCATTAGTAAAACACTGTGCCTTTCCCGGTCCACAGACTTCTAGTATCTCCCATCATAATATGACGCGCAACTTCAAACTTTCTTTTTAAAACATTGCAAAAGTCACATAATGTATGATATGTTCAGTTGTTTGCTAATAAAATTCATACATCACTTTTAAAACATTGACTTAACGTCTTTTTTTGATGATTTGTAACCTTCACTTACATTTTATCCATAAATTAAAATATTGGTTTCTTAGTACGAATAAAAACAGAGAGGGAAGAGTTAGGTCGGTAATAGCCAAAACGATATAGTTCTTAAGAAATATATTTATAATTGAGGACTTTACGTTATTTGTAAGATGATATTTCATTATTATCATATTTCTTTTTTCGGGCATGCATTGTTGAGAAAGCGTTTTATTTTTAAAAATGTATTACTTTTTTATTTTCTGTCCACCCCACAAATGCGGCGCGTCTGTTTGTGCTTCAAATTTCTTCCATCTTTGTTTACGTTGTTTTTTATATGAGGAAGAAGAATACGTATTATGTGCCCCAAAAGTAGAACTTCAGCAGGGCTTCAGAAATGTTGAAGCTGCCATTAATATTCTGTAACAACGCCATGGGGGTTGGAAAAAACCCTACGCCAAACAGTATAAAAAATGCATGCAAGTATTTCTTTGTATGAAAGAAAATTTTTTTTTGAGGCTTTATTGTTTATAGTAAAGAAATCGTGCTTTACTTCGAAAGGAAAATTAAGGAACCTCAGGTTTGCTGTTATTAACTTGTTTTTAATATATGATTGTATTATGATAACATTACCTCGTGTTGTTTACAGAGAAGTAATCCTAATTCATAAAAAAGGAAAGTGTTAAGTAATATTAAAACTTTTCTTTAGTACTGAAGAGAAACTTACTAAATGCCACGTTACCAAATACCAGATTCTTCGGATCATCAACATAATGGCTTTACCTTCAAAACAAAGTTACTAACTTTACTAGATGAATACTACTGAACTGTTGTAACGATAATTCAAGATTATATTTATCCTTAATATATAGAACAAGCAAAAGTTTTGTTTGCGTCAAACCTACTTTGCAGTGGTCCATATTAAGGCCCACCTGTTTTTTCGCGAAAATATTTACGCACAGATTTGGTTTCAACTTTATACGTGCAGGTTTGTAAATCTTTTTGGATATTGGCTGCGTGTCTGTGTGCGAAGACATGTTCTACTCGACTGGACCAACCAGTTACCCTGGAACTGGACGTCCGCGATTGGCTGGCAGGCAACTAAGACGCGTGCAAGTTAAAATTATCCTACCACGACATTAGTTCTGAACTAACGTGTTTTGGAGTTCAACTAGTCGTGAAATATTTTCGCGAAAAACAAGTAGCCCTATTCATATTTAACAGTAAATTTCTTTGTGGCAACAAATAATGTTTTGCAGCAGTAAAGGTGTTTTTAGTGTGAGATAGAGACCTGAAAAATTCGCGGATTCATTTTGAGACAAGCTAGAATTCAAAACACGCGTGTTTACAAAACTTAAGCCATTGGTCCAAGCGGATTTTAACACCTCCTGAAGAACGCTGGCCCAGTCGTCGCCTTCCACTGTGGAAACAGACAACCAATATGAAGTTAATATTTGCGTATTTGTAAATAATACTGTAGAGCCTAACCTGCACGTCACTGAACTCGCGAATTTTTCAGGTCACTAGTGTGAGTTCATCGTGGAACTTTTTTTTTGCATGTAGTTACGAGGTAATTTTTTTTTTTAAGGAAGTGCCTACACGTTTTGTATTAGTGCGTACTCACGTCCTCGGTCTCCCAGCCTTGCTGGGACCAGCAGAAGATGGACACGAAGGAAGCGGCGACGCAGCCCAGAGGACCTGCTCCACCCAGGCCGATGATCTCGCTGCCCATCACGGCGATCAGACCGCCTCCGAGCAGCATGAGGATCCTTATCGGCACCACGTACGGCTGTCGACAAACACACGAGTGCATCGGCACCTTCGTTAAGGCGCGTGCGCGCGCAGCTGGAGACGGCTGGCGTTCGACTCGGCACTACTGCCCGCGCCAGACGTGGAGGCACATGCCCGAGCCGGGGGGGCAGTGGACGAGCGTGCGCAGCATCATGTAATAGTGGACGAGCGTGCGCAGCATCATGTAATAGGGGACGCGAACAGTAGAATGAAGATCCACTTTTCCAGATTAAAACTACAAAGGAAGAACGTATTTAAACATGGTCATTGCTACTTTAAAGGTATTTTTAATTTAGTGGTCGTTTCAAACGCGCAGGCGGTCTATTGAAAATATGAAATTGGCAAGAATATTTTTTTATCTTCCTTATGACACGATGAAATTTGGGGGAGGTGCCGTTTCACCTCCTGCACCCCTCTTCTCTATGGTACTGTGTTTGCTTTATTTTAACAATGTGGTACAAAACAACCAATATTCTTAGCTTAGACAGCTCATGAAGGCACCGGAAGACTCATTCCTTAGATAAGAAATATCAAAAGGTAAATAATGAGGTGCAAGGTAACAGGGGACTGTTTTCTTACATCGGGTAGGGTGAGAGTAAATGGATAGTGACAGTCGAGGTGAAACCCTGCGGGTCCGGTGTAACCGATGCCAGAGCACGGTACCAGATCGCGGCCCGGCTGTTGCGAAACACCGATCTAAAGCCGATATTACACGATGCCTGCTTGCCGTACTTGGATCCTGCACAGGCTTCTGCAAGGCCGGGTGCACGAGCCGGTAAACCAGCCGCTATATGAGCCGCCATGGAAGATTCACATTACACGACAGCAGTTTGCGTACATTACATTCGACACCCTCGGTGGGTGCACGGCGTGTGGTTCGTAGTAAATTAAAATCCCTTTCGTAGATCTGCTATAAGTAAGTAACTTGCATTGGCCTATAAAAAAAACTTTCTAGCACATGTTAATATTGCTATGTTATTGTTGGCCTTTACATCTATTCATTGCTTACTGGTGTAGATTAATGAATTTTCTTGAAAATGATGTGAAGTCACGAGAGTGCTGGTGTTATTTTTAGTTGTGACGAAAATTATTAACAGTTTGCAAAATGTAGCTTTTTGTTACGTACCAAGTAATTGTCAGTATATAATATTTTATGGGGGGNGTTTCGAGCTCACGCCCAAATGTAAAACTTTATCTCGAGTGCCGCGACTTTACGGCTTTACTACCAGTTCTCGCTGCAGCTTACTGTCATTAAATACATTGATATGTGTATCCTTTCCAAATAATGCTTTCATAGTGAAGGGAGTGTTTCAAGTATCTAAGACGATTCTAAACAGTAATTAGAAGTTGTCATCGCCAATATTATTCACCTTCGTCGAATTTTAAATCTATTTCAAAGAATTTCCACCTCACGAATGTATAATCAAGATGGAGGCATCCTTTGTGGTTTCTTCATCAACTGACAACTCGTTTCAAGCAGTAGCCACGGGGAGCGCCCTACGCTCTGAAACTGCGACGTGATTGGCCAGGTGCGAAAGCCGGCGTGGAAAGTGTCCTATCACCAAACCTGTTATGAATTCTGTCCGCAGAGGGCGGCAAATGCCATGACGGGTCCCCATGCTATCCGGCGTAACAGCTGCTATGGCGGACCTCGAACAGGATTTTACGGAACCTGGTATTCTTTAATATGGTGTTAACGGAAACCTCGGGAAATGCTTTTGTTTAAAATTGTAGGTGACCGTGCCGTTACTAACGCCACCCGCACAGTGCCTGGCCGTGCCCAGTTCGGTTACTGAACGACTAGGGAGCTCGAGTGGTACGACGTCTGGCACTGACATTAGAAAGGCCGACTTCCGGTGGGGGAAAAAAATACATAGCCGTGATTGGATATAGCTTGAGGAAAACTATGCCTAGATTTGTATCAACCAAAAATATAGGGCCGCCAATGCATTTAGAATAAAGCACTTTCGTTCATGGTAATATTCAATGTATCCGTTCCTGTTCTTTTTGTCAATTGTCCTCTTTGAAAGTTACATTTTGGTGAGGAGCTTTTATTTTTATCTTTATTTGTTAACGTGTTATGAATTTACCAAATATTTGTATAATAGACAAATTACTACATTTACCAGTATACCAAGGCGAACCCCCGAAAAAGTACTTTACATATGTTAGTGAAACATGTTTCACAAACTGCATATGCATAGAGATAAAATGATATGCAAAACTATAATTGTTAAAAGATAATCACACACTTTTTATAAGCAACTGAACGGAATTTAAAACCTAATGAAAATATATAAAACTTTTACTTTTTTTTCATGCTGTGAACTGAGGTAGCGTTGGTAGTGTTTTTGCACTTGGACGAGTTAGTTGATGTATTTGGGAAAATATAGCTGCACTCAGCATATTTTTTCTTTCTTACTTAGATTTAGTTTTGAACCAGATCAACGTAATACACTTAGGTAAAACAGCTGATTGGTAAATCATATACCAAACTATCTTACCAAAAGTGACATGTGTGAGTTTGTAGCTATTGTATTTAAGTTATTTTTTATGCGAATTATAAACGCCTTGCACATTAGAATAAATATCACCTAGAGTCATACATTCACGCAGAAAGTCCACCAAAACCTCGATGCGAGCGATGATCCCTCAAGAAGTTCTTGCCATATGCTAAGGGCGTTTGTGGCACTGTGTAACGTCAGCCACCACCAGAGCATCAGTTCTGCAGGCTTCTGGAGTGAGCGTTAGCCACTCATTATTATTTGCGTTTGCGGTGAAATGCTCCGATAAGCCCCACCAGCTGTATATCGCATCAGAGTGGTAACCACGATGCAGCAAGGTTCGAAACAATGGAACGTAGCAGAAATTGTTCGCGTGGGCAGAAGTGACGTTCCCATAGTTTGACGGGAGTTCATAGGGAGTGTTCAGTGAGGGATCGGCACTGAAATTGCATTTCACTATGCACGCCTAACTGCAGGACAGTGGCATCCAGCATCACTGATCCTGCCCACACACTGCACGAACTACTCCGAGATGTCGGGGGCTATTGGTCTATCTGAATGGAGCCATCGTCTGATGTCCAACCCCGCAGTGAACTAGCACTAAGCATCGAGGATTGACACAGCATGCCACAGGAAAAGTTGGATAATCTACTGTTTAGCGCCGTGTTCCAGAATGCCCCCCTGTTCATAGAGGCTGTGCGCATTAATGAGATATCATACCTTCAACAAAGCTCTCAAAAGGTCACCAATAGGAAATTACACATACTCACCGAGTTAAAAAGTCACACGGAAAATCTCCTGTTTGTTTCACTTGAGAAATATACAGTATGCAATAAACTGTTTCGGGCGTCCGTACGGATGAGATGAAGACAAGCCTGAGGATAAGTTAGTCCTGATGCGTTCCAGTCATGAGTGGGTGCAGTCTGAGTAAGCGTTACTGGGGAAACTAGAGAATAAGTAAAGACGATAAAATTGGAGCACCTTGAACAAACCTACAGACGGCCGCGGTGCCTATCGCACGCTTCACGTTTCGATTACTGTCTCGAAAACTCTTGAGACGCCAGAGTCTTGCGGTGATCTGAAAACCTCAGGAGTGAAACATAAGCGACTGTGATCACGAACCCGACTACGGTATCAGTGACTGTGATCTCGAACCTAACTGTGGTATCAGCGATTTCAATAAACAGCTGTATTCACGCTGGCATGCAATAATTGTATTACTGGTTCCACGTTACATGGTTGCAAATGTGTTGTATTTCGTGTAAATAAACTAGTTATAAATTCAATTCAATAAACAGCAGACTTCCTAGGTTGCACCAATACACGAGGCGGTACCGTCTGATCAAAACATTTTTGTATGGTTGCTAACCGTGGTTGTGATAAAATGAAGTTAATGTAGTGGAGCCGATAATGGAGCTCTGCC
Organism: Clitarchus hookeri; assembly: GCA_002778355.1. Classification (NCBI taxonomy): domain Eukaryota; kingdom Metazoa; phylum Arthropoda; class Insecta; order Phasmatodea; family Phasmatidae; genus Clitarchus; species Clitarchus hookeri. The sequence goes on along the minus strand of NQII01000411.1, from coordinate 342,265 downwards.
GCATTTAGCTATGCCACTAAGATTGAAAAATTTTGTCACTTCATTCAAAAGCCGTCACGTAGTCGGACTAGCCAACGAAGAAGGTTTTCCCCAAAAGAATAGCCTTAAGCCTCGAAATTCTTGACATGTCTGATAATTTTGAAGGGTCCGAAATAAAGTAGAATATACAATTCAGCTAAAAATAGTATAAATAATATCTAATAAATGTAAGATACAGTCCGTGAACTTGCCAATAGTCACAACAGGACGTTTGGAGTTTCATTTTCTTATATCTAAATGATAACACACCGGAAGCAAAATACAAAATTATACTCACATCGTTCTTCTCCGGGATGTATTTCGACATTACACCCCAAATGATTCCAAATCCTATGCCTCCGAGTATGGAAATCGGTCCTTGAAAAATTTGGTACACTAGAGACTCTGGAATGATAGAAAAAATAATTTACACATTAAACATTACAAGTTTTTTTTTTTATTATTTTAAGCAACTATTGAATAACACATTCACAATNTATTATATTAAGCAACTATTGAATAACACATTCACAATATCTTATATGTTTGTAAAGATTATCAGCTTTTGTCTCAGAAAGTGAGATTTCGTAGTCGTTTCTAAGAATGGGTCATGCTTTAATAAAACTGGNTTATTATTTTAAGCAACTATTGAATAACACATTCACAATATCTTATATGTTTGTACAGATTATCAGCTTTTGTCTCAGAAAGTGAGATTTCGTAGTCGTTTCTAAGAATGGGTCATGCTTTAATAAAACTGGGAAAATAAACGTGTACACAATAACACTACTGGCCAGGAATTTCGTCCAGTAACGTTATGTATTTACCTAATTTGTGTTTCCTCTGTGAACCTGACCAAATGTATTTTAATGTTATCATGGAATTGAATTTTATTGACGTGGCCCATTCACTGATCCTTCACAGTTTTCTGAAGCTCTCCTAAAGATCTACTTCCTGGATATTCTTCCACCTCATACGAAAAAAACTTAATCAAATATTGCACCAGAGGTACAACGCACCGCGTCCTTCCACACTCCGTGTAATAACATTTTGCATAAAGAACTATTTCTTGCTAGGCATTACCAACACACTTATTTTCTTACTGTCCGCATTCATATTAACCATAAACCAAATATTATAATTTATAAATAAAATATAAATAAAATTTAAATTTTACCAAAAATTATGCACTTTTATAAGTATAATGATATGTAAGTATAAAATGCTTGTGATACATGATATATTTAGTAAACAAAGTAAACAGCCAAACATATCATACATTGGGTGATTTTTCAAATGTTTGATTCAAATAGTTTGAAGAAACCACGAATAAAGTCTATAGGTATTCAAGGTCGGTTGAGCACTTTAGAAGCACTGCTTAGGATATACTTTTCATGTCATATTGTATACTTGCCTATTTGTTAAATAACATAACCGTGCTTCACTCATGCGTCATACAAGTGGAAAGCAGTGAAATTTGCAGGGAAGTAATCGCGTTAATAATATGGAAATCCGTGCTCTTATGTCCATAAATTAAAAAAAAAAATTGATTTCAATAGCCATACATTTTACACGTTACACTCTCAATACGACGTCAAGTCTTATAAATAGTTTAGTTGTCGTATATTCTCGGTCTCTTCTAAATTTTTGAATCAAGCCTTTGAAAAATCACCCGATGTGTTACGTGTTTGGTTGTTTCCTAAATATGCCATAGAGTATATCATAAGCGTTTTATATTTGTGGTAAAAAAATAACTACGTTATTTTCGGTTAAATTGTACTTTCAATTATATTTCATATATACATTTATAATTATTTTGCTTAAAAAACAGAGAGAAAACAGGTGATTTGGTAATGCCTAGTAAGAAATATTTCTCACGTGAACTGAGTGAGCACTAATACAGTGCTTGGGTGTAATTCCCTAAACATAACCAAGTCTAGGGAATTACACCAAAGGGTCGACTTTACTTGCACGGGGCGGAGGGAAGAACTTTAGCAGGGCTTTAGAAAAGTTGGATGTGGCCTAAATTCGCTGCCAAACTAACCGGAGGCGTGTCCGGTGGACCTGCTTGCCAGTGTGTACTGAGGCGTATGTAAAATTGTGGGCAGTGATATTGTTTCACTGGTCGGCCTCAAAAGTGCTCACTTCTTCGTGAACAGCCTTAAGGATCTCTCAGTCAAGTCAATTGCCTTATCTGCTGTCAAAATATGTGAACATATTGCGTTATGGGAACTACCTCACTTGCCATTCAAAATACCATGAATATTGCAGTTCATAAGAAACTATGAGATAAAAGATTACAAGACATTTTTAGTAAAATTTTACTGAACAGCGTTTGATGTAAGTATCAATGATTCTTGTTTAGAAATAATAAAATAAGACACAAAGCTTTTGTTTTATTAAGTTTTGTCTTATAAAAGAAATATGTGAAAATTTGGCAACCAAACATGTTCATGGTAGCTAACGCATCACTTTTATATGACTAGGTTCTGAGTTGGAGTCCCAAGTATGCTAGGAAATGTGTGCCGTTTTGAGACTACTTTATATTACTTTGGTAACTAAACTAGCAGCTTCATATTCCATAATACATTTTCTTTTTAATATCACTATCATTTAGAGCTGGTACAATATTCTGATAACGCATCTGCAAAGGTCATAACTTCTAACTGATAGCGCTTGTCATTTTTTGGTTTATCACAATCTTTTTAGGAGTGGTTCATGAGGTGAGAACATATTATTTATGGTGGCGGGGGATGGATATGATATAATGTAATGTTGATCACAGTCACTAACTACCACGCATGGATCTTTCACATCTGCGTGCAACTCATTTAAAACCAATATCCAGTTGTTATGTATTCGAGGACGTTACCATTTTTATGTTGGTTTTTGCTACACTAAGTACAGGTAGGTAAGATCATCAGAGAAGGAGAAAGTTGATCAGAAAAGCAGGAAAAGGGGAAGAATCGGTCGTAGCCTGCAGGAAGGAGCTACAGTATTCATCTGGATTGATTTAAGGAAAGTATGAGAAACTAGAATAAGGATGACCGGACCGGGATATCATCCCAAGAAGGAAAGTAGTTCCATGTTTTAACGTCGAATTAAAAAAGTTAGGTGCGTATTTGTAAATATTAGATAACTATCTTTTGTTTGTGTTTTTGTAATTAAAATTTGCGTAAGAATAATAAATTCGTAAAATATTTACTTTTATAAAAATTTTCAGTTATACTTGACCGACGTATGAACAAAGTGATCAGGGCCATAGTAGTGTTGATTTCAGATATGGTGGAAGAATACGCAATTCGCATACAAGCAGATCTTAAGAAGGGCTTCCAGAAGTTCTCAGTTTACCGCGAGCAATCTGCATGAACGCTTACGCACAGGGGGCTGAGCCCACGAATGTCTAAGGCGTCTACTCGCAGGACGTGGCAACGAGGTGAGGAAGGGTTCGAGAGGCGCCTACCTGAAGTGAACATGATGGAGTGGATGATGCCGAAGGCGGCGACGGAGGTGGCGTCGTCGATGCCGGACACGGCTATGATGAGGGTGGGTATGCCCTTGGAGACGCCGTAGCCCTTGCCCCTCAGCCGGCACAGACTGGGCACCACCACGGCCGGAGACACAGCTGAGATGATGGACCTGCAACACATAGTCCACCCCTGCACCTGAGGTCACTGTACTCCCGTCACGTGAATGTCACAGGTCGGTGTCGCACACCGGAGAATTCCTATAAACGATAACACACTTACAGGTTGTGGTTTGGGCGACCCTTAACATCGGAGTCTTGACGGCCGATGAGGGTTAAGAGACGTAAGTATGCACTGACAGAAGAGCCAACAAAATATTCGTTTATACACTGAAGAGCCAAAAAAACTGGTATAGGCGTGCGTATGCAAATAACAGAGGTATGGAACCAATAAGAGTAGCGTGATGCGGTCGGCAGCTAGATCGGTTACTGCTGCTACAATGGCAGGTTATCAAGATTTAAGAAGTGAGTTTGAACGTGGTGTTATAGTCGGCGCACGAGAGATGGGACATAGCATTTCCGAGGTAGCGATAACATTTGGATGTTTGCGTACAACCATTTCACGAGTATGCCGTGAATATCGGGAATCCGGTAAAACATCGCATCTTCGACATCGCTGCGGCCGGAAAAATATCGTGAAAGAACGGGACAAACGACGAATGACGAGAATCATTAAACATGACAGACGTGCAACCCTTTCTCAAATTGGCGCAGATTGGATTTGTGGACTGTCCTGCAGGATTAATGGTGTGAANGGGGGGGGGGGTTACACGATATTAGGCAGGTGTACTAGTTTTTTTGGCTCTTCAGTGTATATGAAATGCAGTCATTTGTTTGGCGACTTATTTGATTGCCTTCAATTCGAAAATATAGCTAGATATTTCGTTTGCATTATTTGTGACAATTAGTATAGCAACAGGAGTATACCTCTAAGGCTCGATACATTTATTTGCACGCGTCGTCCGGTAATTGAAATGTATGTATTAAAAAACATTCCGATTTCATATGTGGTCGCGTTATCTGAGGTTGCTAAGGCCTAGCACTCTGGCGCAGCTGATTTAGGTTCGATCCTCGGTCGGGCTTCAAGTCCTTTTTTATATTAACTGAAACTGCTTAATGTACGTTGAGCCAAACTAAGTTGCAGCAAACAAATACAATTTTTGGGGCAACCAGATGAGAATAACAAAATTAATTGATTTCAGCAACAAAATATTTAATTGCCACTATACGAACAATAAATTTCGTTGCGCCAAACAAACTTTGTTTAATTCAATAATACTTTTTTTTTCCCCAGTGTGGAGTAGCACCAGAATGGCAGGGCGAAGGAAACGCGAAGACCCCTAGAAAACCCGCCAACCAGTTTCGTCGTGCGGCACGATTACAACGTGCGAAAATCCGGAAGCGGCTTCGCCGGGAATCGGACACGATTTTCCTAGTTGGGAGGCGAGTATTCTAGCCACTACACCACCGCGGCCCTAACAATAATGGATATACTCCATTGCAAACACTTCGTTGTATCCTCAGAAGACCTACCTGATAAAATAAAGGAACACAAATTGGAAATGTAAATAACTTAGATAGGTACCAAGGAGCCTGATTTAGCTGTTGTCGACAAACATGTAATGCACGTACAATTCCAAGAAGAAATCAAGCCAGAGAACAAATGACAGAATGTCGCAACACGACGAAAATGACACATGCATAGAGTATAATTCGGAGCAGGATTGTAGTCAGATGACACCAGAAGAACGACACAATACAACCAGAAGTGGTGGTGGTGGTGTTTGTGTTGTGTCGTTCCTCTGGTGTCATTTGGCTACATTCTTGCTCGGAATTATACTCTATGTTACATTTTCGTTGAGTTGCAACGTTGTCTTATTTTTTCTATGACTTGATTCCTTCTTGTAATCATATGTGTGTTACATGTTTGTCGACAACAGCTAACTCGGACACGTTCATTACTATTTAATGAATTTATTTTTCCAACCTATGTTACTTTATTTACCTTGTAGGATTTCTGAGACTACAACAAAGTGTGTAGAATGTAGTATGTTGATTATTGTTCAAACAATCAATTACTCCCATTGCGTTAATCTTTCAAACAACACTTATTGGTAGGATAATGAAATTCTGCAGGTGCAGAGCTCTTTCCGCGAAAATATTTTGTTTATGAGAAAGTGTATAGGAACACACACAACTTCAATTGTGCCACATTAACACCACATCTATAATACTACTTCTAAGATACTGAACTTTTAATCCAAATTCTTTGAAAACAGTACTCTGGTAAAATCAATTAAAGGTAAATTTGTTATCCGCAAAGTGTTATTGTAAGCGGTAAGATTGTTCTGGGAATTTCTAACGAAACATAAATTGTTCTCTTTAACGTAAATGTATCATAAAACTAGTATCAGGTCATTTGTTTAAATTTTTTGCGTCACCATTGTATTTTTGAAATATGGTTTGAAGCTCTCCATTTAACTATTGTTATACCATATAATAGTTTACTATCAAAAGAGCATACTTCAGTGATAGGTTTGTCAAAGTTTCACATAATAATGTGGATTATCTTGTTACCGATTGTAATCGCGGTATTGTTCTTTAAACACGATGTCTTTTATTTCACTTTTATTATAGTAGTTATATAATCTGCATTACCTGCTTGCAGTTTGCTTACGAAAGACAAGAAAACAATATTGAATTAACTTTTATATTAGTTTCATATTAAACATGATTCTTTGTTGATTTCAGTGGCAAACCAGCAGTATAATACAGAAATTAGATGAACTAAATATGATGAACTCAAGTTCTGGGAGGAATCAATTTCATAACTTCTACCGGTATTTGGACATGTTGAAAACACCTTGTCAAACCGACGGAAGATATTTACATGTGGTCAAGAAATCCCTGTATATTTATGTCCGTTCCAGTCATAATATACGCCTTATTACATCAAACATGCTCTTCCATCACGAAATTCACCCAAAAAGTAGAACAATCGCTGATTATGCCCGCAATTGTAGTGCAATTGAAAGTAGCCCCTCACTAAATTATGCTTCTTGGGACAGATGCACGAGAAGTTTTCGAGTGTCTCTCAGTGGAGTCGCCTTAAGCAACTATAACAAAAAGTAAACAAGGCCCCAACCCATACTAGAGGGTCTTCTTTCATACAGTCTGGGTGAAGTTTTTAATTCACACCAAAAATGATAAATCAATACTGAACTTATTAAATACATTTTACGAGTGTTACTTAAGGCTTTTTTTAGTCCGAGNACCAAAAATGATAAATCAATACTGAACTTATTAAATACATTTTACGAGTGTTACTTAAGGCTTTTTTTAGTCCGAGTTTTTTTTTATCTTTATTTGAATGTGAAATACCTCTTAAGCTAGTGTTTAGTTAAGGTCGTACCACATTTGAAGTAAACGTAACTGTAATAATAACAGAACTATTTCGACGACTTCTTTAGCAATGCGTGCTACAATGGCGCTCATAACCACAACTTTTGCCAGCGGCACCTGTTTCTCGCGAAAAGAATCCAGGACAAGTTGTGTTCCGAAACAGTTCAGTTCAGATCCACTTTCGTGATTGCATCATTCGGATTGTCACACTTCGTTTCTGTCTGTCCACGAATCTCTCGAAGTCCGTGTCGGAGAAACTTAATTCTGGTTGGTTCGCTCGCGCAGCAGCCAGTCTTCACACAAAGACAGGCGGCCAATAGACACAGGAAGGTTGCAAGTGTGCATGTAGGTAGGAGCAGTGATATTTCGCGAAAATATTTCGAGACAAGATACAGTCCAAAGCACTGTAGCGTCGTCCAGCTTCTTTGATNACCAAAAATGATAAATCAATACTGAACTTATTAAATACATTTTACGAGTGTTACTTAAGGCTTTTTTTAGTCCGAGATTTTTTTTATCTTTATTTGAATGTGAAATACCTCTTAAGCTAGTGTTTAGTTAAGGTCGTACCACATTTGAAGTAAACGTAACTGTAATAATAACAGAACTATTTCGACGACTTCTTTAGCAATGCGTGCTACAATGGCGCACATATCCATCACTTTTGCCAGCGGCACCTGTTTTCCGCGAAAAGAATCCAGGACAAGTTGTGTTCCGAAACAGTTCAGTTCAGATCCACTTTCGTGATTGCATCATTCGGATTGTCACACTTCGTTTCCGTCTGTCCACAAATCTCGAAGTCCGTGTCGGAGAAACTTAATTCTGGTTGGTTCGCTCGCGCAGCAGCCAGTCTTCACACAAAGACAGGCGGCCAATAGACACAGGAAGGTTGCAAGTGTGCATGTAGGTAGGAGCAGAGATATTTCGCGAAAAGATTTCGAGACAAGATACAGTCCAAAGCACTGTAGCGTCGTCCAGCTTCTTTGGTTGGCTAAAAAATGTTCTTGCCCGTGTTAACCGTTTGCGCACGAATCACGGAGGTTCAGTGTCGCAGTTACTTAGCCCTGGGTGGCTTGATAAAAGACGGACACGGCGCCAGCAGCCAATGGAGGTATAACAACAGCTGAGGTGGGTACATAGTATTGAAGTCTACTTACGCGAAAAGTCACTGGCTTTACATATAGGATATTGAAGACCAGCCTCCGCGTGAAAATTTTCGCGAAAAACAGGCGGGCCATATTCATCGCGTATCAAGTTTGCGAATTTTCAGTTTTCTAATGAGAGAACGTAGGCGTCGCCAAATGACTGTTACCGCTGGTAATTTGCGCACAAGTCGAATAAACTGTTACAAATGTAAGGTTGTGATAATAACAATAAACTTTCATTTGTCTAGTGTTCATGTATCCAGTTATGTAACCTAATTAAAACGTCCGTGAGAAAATGTTTATTGAAATGTGTTTTGTGACAAATTAGACAACTTAAAGCAAAAATCAATTATGTGAAAATTTTCCTATGGAAGTGAAGTCTTATTTTAAAAGGAAAATAGTTTTATAATATATATTGTAGAAAAGTTTTATTATTTATGTGGCTATGGTTAAGATGTGTGCTAATTTGTATGGTTATTTTCAGTTGTATCGTGGACTTTAGAAGGAAACTGGTGTGTTTCATATATATGCCATTATATGGCATTGTTGAATTTCTTTGTATATGATGTTCACGTTAGCCCGAATATATTTGAAAGTCGCGTGTAAGATCTACTTATTTAAGTATTGTGCATTATATAACCATATGTAAAATTAGCATTGCAATAGGCCAAATTGATCACTTTGTTTATACGTCGGGCAAGTGGAAATGTAAGATTATTTGAAAATTAACATTGAAAAAATTTGCTAATTTTTATACTTACAACCATAAAACAGAAAGCGAAATAAATAATTTCAGTGTTCAAAAATGTTAGCCTAATACTTTTCATTCAACATTAAGATGTGGAACTATTCTTTCCCTTCATCTTTACTGACCTTAATTGGCGTATGTCAGTCGTGACAATTAAAATATACGCAGGTATGGGTTGTGATATTTTTCAAATGTTGGTTTCAAAATTGCTGAATTAACCGCAAACAGCCTATAGCAATGTGTCCCCATTTAATTTACGTGTTCCTTTCCTACACGTTACTTGTACATTTTGTAACAGTTTCGGAGAGTGTTTGTGTCGATAAGAACGTGTCGCGATTCCTGAGCAATGTTCTTTTGTTGTTAACTGTCCATTGTTTGCAATAAGGACGTAACATCGACACAAACCAATCGATGTTCGGCATCGATGTCACATCGATTGAACACAATTGACGGTGGATAAACGTCTACCAACAAACATCGATGGTAAAAACTGAACATCGAACCCTCCCCTCAATCATCTATGTTTCAAAAATATCGGACATCAATGGCCATGACTAGTTTACCTTACGAATTAAATAATTATTCATTGGAAACTAGCGATGGAATATCGAAACTAACCCATCGATGTTTGGCATCGATGTCACGTCTATTGAAAACCTTCGATTGTCGATAAACATCGACCAACAAATTTCGACGATAAAAAGTGAACATCGATCCCTCAGCCACTGGTGTTTCGGAAATATCGAACATCGATTGTCATTGCTAGTTTACAGTTACTGTGTGCGTACTTTGTGTTCTAAGGATGGGTCACCGCCAAATATCAATGATAATGATAGGCGTGTCAGGAGAGAATTGAGCAGTCATTAAGGCCTAAACGCACATTGAATGCAAGGCTATCAAACCTCAAAATGTGTCTTATATGTAATAAATAAAAGTATATTTTGTCCACGGTAAAGTGAGCATTTTTGAGGTCCTAGTAACGTTTTCCTTTCAGACATATTTTATCCTTTTGCCACCTATTAACAAAAAATTTGCTAAGTAAGTTATAAACTCAGTGTGTAGATTCCACTGCACCCGGAAGTTAACATCCAAGACTAAAATAAAAATTATTTATTGACTACATTTCTAAATGAGAGGGCTTTCAAAAGTGCTCACTTTACCATGAATAGCCTATATAAGGATGGTGTGTTTTTAAAAAGGTTTTTGTACTGTAAGCAAAGAAATTTGAAAGATCAAAACTGTGTTAATACATAACAACGCTCCACTCAATACTTCAGTACGAGTAAATATGAAATGTTAATGTCTACTTACGACACCTCTTTTTGAAATGCAGCACCCACATATTTGTCATAGGTCCAGTAAAATCACAATTTTGCGACAATATTCCACTGTCTAGTGATGAGTCAGATATTTCCCTCAAACCAGCACAAGTAATGCGAATATTCGATTTATGAGTTGCGATAATCCTTCATTCAGGATGTGATGTGTGGTCCGGTAAATTAACTGAAAGTGATGTGAGGAACTTATTTAAATACTTGCGACATTACACTGTCAAAAATTAGAGTAAATTAAGGGATAAATTTTTTTTTGCAGAAATGTACTGAAATATGCGAAAAAGTAGTTTGTAATGACGAAAAACGGAGCTATGCTGCCTAAATTGTTAAATAGGAATAGTCTCCGTATTTCCTATAGCTTCCGGTTTCATGGACGAACAATACCAGGCCCACGAAAACCTTTATTCTTTATAGTAGGAACAAAATAGTCATTTACGTGACATTAGGATACCTACGCCGCACTTAGATATATTTCTTCAAACATAATAAATGTAGCATCATGCTGCGGTTATAGTTAACAACATTTAAAAAGCGCTAACATTACTAACATTTAAAATGTTCCCCATGTGATTCTTCTGGAAATAAGAAAGTTTTACACATATTTAATTTAAGAAGAATGAAAATGAATGGTTTGGGTCACAGACACGTAATCTTCTGAATCAAATTCGAATCTCGCTTTAGTATACTATGTTTTATCTTGTAAAACTTATTTTTTTTTTGTATACAGCATAACACTAACATACAGAAAATTAATATTCTTTGTTGTATTATTTTGAAAGTAGAGGTGTAAAGAAATTATTAGCAAATCAACGGAGACGGTCCGTGGATTCTCGGAAAGTTCTGTGTAATATAAGGAAAGTCTATTTTCGTAGAAGCATCGTTTCCGTAATGCTATGGAGAGTTCTGGTGAGTTGAGAGATACGGGCTGCTCTTAACAACGAGGTCTTGAGAGCCGACGAGGTTGGAATGAAGTGAGAATGGAGCAGCGCCGGAACGCCGGGGCAGGGGAAATGGGAGATCCCCGAGAAAACCCGCCGACCATCGGCATCATCCGGCACGATTCCCACTTCCGAAAAGATGGAAGTGACCCGGCCGGGGATTGAACCCGGATCACATTGGTGGGAGGCAAGCGGTCTACCCGCGACTCCCAAGGAAAAATGGTTTGCAGTGAATTGTAGACGATACGGTTTTATTGATTTTGCCCGTGGCTGGAATTAACTTCTGCAGGATTACAATCGATCGTGAGACCGTTTATGGTTCGTTTGTAAAACTCAGGAAAGTAAATATATGCTAACTATAGAAGCAAAATTCTTCGTGCTGTAAGTCGTCCAAAAATTTTTGCAATGAACGCAAATATTGCTCTTGTTTGATTGTTACAAAATTAAGATTCTTTTCGAACTGCTGCCGTCCTGAAGTAATAAAAACTGTGCACGTGCGTGCATTTTACTGGAATTCGTAAAAAAAAAAATTGTGGGGTTTTTCTTTTGTAAAAAGCAGACCTACAACTAAACCAATTTAAACACTACCAAAAGCTGGGTTTTTTTTTAACGTGAATTTACAACATTTTTGAAACATACGCACGTCATAACGAAAGAAGATTGTCACGATTATCGCAACAAATGTTTATCTTGTGCAGTGTAAGGAGATTTTAGTTTTAAGTGCGAACTACCACTAAAGTGTGACAGCTCAAGGTTTAACAACTCAGTGCTGTACTATAACGCATCAAAACCCAATTAAATAATGATGTAATTAGGTGTCTTCTCTATGACGTCATTTAGTTTTCACGCTTTGTGTACCCATTGTTCACCTTTCATACGTTGCAGTCATGTGACATCGCGATGTAAGTCGGCGAATACTTCCAGCCGCCCATCTTTACGAGTTCTAGATGTTTCCCCGTGAGCTTAAGACGCTCATTACTGGAGTAAGCCAGTTATTGCTTGGTCGGATGAGATAAAACGTATTTTCACACAGACATGAGGTTAACAACACAAGTTTCTCTTTTCATGACATCAACCAGAGTGTAATAAAAGAACTCACACACAGGCTTAACACTACCGGCAGATAAAGAAAATCGCCCTCAAAAAATCTATTCCACCTTTTTGCCGACCGTACATCTCTTGTGATTTAGCGACGCAAACCGTAGCCTTCTTAAGTTACCATCCCATCTTCGTTAACAAAATTACTAAAGTCACAACTTCCGTTAAACATTTACACATTTTTCGTTGATTCTTATATTTCGAACAAAAACTTTCAAGTTGATATCGTCCAGCATTTAATATGTGTATTTACTCGTGTTTCCTACTTTTCCACTTGCGCGCTCTATTGTGGGCAATCCGAACTTACTTCTACTCGGTTGTCAGCAGCTAAAAAATTAATACAACCGCGAATCTGTAAGAATCTGATGAAGTTCGAGAAGCTGCCATTTATCGTATGTCGTGCAAAAAATTTCGTTAAATATTTTGTAACGGAAATTTAGCCAAAAATTTGGTAAGTGCAAGATGGCGGGAGCTGATTACATTCAAAGGGTATCACTAGCGAACAATAAGTCTTGTAAATGTGATAAAGGAAATATAATAGAATATAATACTTCTCATTTTATGTGTTTACTTGAATGAACCTCAATATGTCGGTTATTTTCTTTCCACTGCCATTCGTACACACCTTGTTGACCTGCCTGTATGTAAATGCAGTCACGAGGGAGACGGAAGATCGTCATGGTTACATTTTGAATTACAGAACACCGTTTTGCCTCGTAAACACGGTACAAAGTTGCAGAGTTAAGGCCTTTCGTCAGAACTAAGAAAGGTGCAAGCACATACTATATCATAGGTAGAGGTAAAGGGGTTTTGGGCCCCTTCCAGGCGTAAAAATACTCCTCAGGAGACCGCAAAGAAAAGCAACTATACACACATTTATATGTGTGTTTAAAAGTTGAAGTTAATATATATATATATATATATATATATGTGTGTGTGTGTGTGTGTGTGTGTGTGTGTGTGTGTGTTTCCTGTACAATTCTGATCTGGACCAAATTTGCAGGGATGGCCTTCAGTGCCCTTCTTAAAATACATTGTAGACTAAAGCGGACTCCAACCCCCTCGCCCTCCCCCTCAATTGGCCTAAAAACCACCAAAGGAGGTTGTAAATCTCTCATTGCTCTCTTATACCCAGGCAAATCCGAGTATTTCTGCTAGACAGAAATAAAAACTTGTGTTTTGTAATATCACAGTACAACTGTCGTATGCCCTATTGCTAGGGCCAATGACTTTTCGAGTAAAATTCGGAGTACACAGTAGACTTCAATACTATATACACACCTCAGCTGTTGCTATACCTCCTTTGGCTACTGGCACCGTGTCCGTCTTTGACCAAGCCACTCAGTACTAAGTAACTGACACTGAACCTTCGTGATTCCTGCGCAAACTGTTAACACGGGCCAGAACATTTTTTAACAAATTAAAGAACTGGACGACCCGATAATGCTTTGAACTGTATCTTGTCTCGAAATATTTTTGCGAAATACCACTGCCCCTACATATTGCTAGAGACCTGGAAAATTCGCCAGTTCAATGACCGGTATGCTAGACTCTACAGTCTTATGTACAAATATGCAGATATCAACTCCTTGTTGGTTGTCTGCTGTCACAGTGGAAGGCAACAATTGGACACCATTCCCCAGCAGGTGTCAAACAGCGTGTGGACCAATGGCTAAAGTTATATAAACGCACGTGTTTTGAATTCTAGCTTGTCCCAAAATGAATCCACGAATTTCTCAGGTCTCTGCCTATTGCTCATGAATTTGTTGCTGAGGTGGTCAACCTCATAGCACGTCGCTTGCATCAGATTTTTACATAGGGGTATGTCAGCAGTTTAAATTGTTGTTAATGCAAATTAAAATTGTTTAAACGTAATTTTAATTTTTAAACTTGTTTTCTCGTGTGGTGTTTCATTTTATAAACCAGGGTGACAACCAGGGTGACAGAGAGGTGAACCAGTACATGTAGCCAGAAGAATTCTTACATCCGCTGAAAACGTAGCAGTGTTGAAGGAGAAGTAAATAATACGAAATGGAGACCAAGAAAATAATCTGAACAAAAGAGAGGGAAAAAATTTAAACAAGAAAAAACAAAGAAAAAATGCTACATAAACACAGCAAAATTTTACAGCAGGAAGACACATCTCGTAAGATAAGAGGAAAAATCAATTTTTCTGAGAGAAGAGCAAAAAGAATGAAAGGCAATCCAGGTCTGCCTCATTCATTGGGAAAATGATGACGAACTCCCCAGTTCTGCATGGTGAAGGCGATGCCATTCACCAGAAGAACGGAGCGAAATTGCATATCTTGGTTGCAGAGAAGATTATAACTAAACAACAAAATGTGACGAGAGGTTTCAGTGTAAGGTACGTCGCCGTTAGCTTTCCGAAGGCTGCAGCCGATATAAAAATGTGTGTTATTAATGAATTTAGAAAAAAAATAACTTAAAGGAAGGCATAAATGAATAATGAATATTTAATTTAGAAACACACAATTGTTAAATATGTCTACTTTGATTTATTGTAAACTGTAATTTGTAATACAGGTATATTTTTCACCAAAAAATATGTAACTTAAAAAAATTTTTTGCAGAATTATATTGGGGCTTTTTGCACTGTTCAGTACAATAATTTCTTGTAATAATATTTTATTTAAAGTGCAAAAATTTTCTTTAGGAAANTCTTGTAATAATATTTTATTTAAAGTGCAAAAATTTTCTTTAGGAAAACCATTCATATTTTTTGTTTAATATAAAATGATGGGAAAATAATGAAAGAAAATGATTAGAAAAATACGTTTTAGAGGAAAGCGTACATAAAACGAAAATATTTACNCCAAAAAATATGTAACTTAAAAAAATTTTTTGCAGAATTATATTGGGGCTTTTTGCACTGTTCAGTACAATAATTTTTTGTAATAATATTTTATTTAAAGTGCAAAAATTTTCTTTAGGAAAACCATTCATATTTTTTGTTTAATATAAAATTATGGGAAAATAATGAAAGAAAATGATTAGAAAAATACGTTTTAGAGGAAAGCGTACATAAAACGAAAATATTTACNGATGGGAAAATAATGAAAGAAAATGATTAGAAAAATACGTTTTAGAGGAAAGCGTACATAAAACGAAAATATTTACAATAAAAATGTGACTCTAGGAATACGAAAATAAGACATAACAATAGAGAAATAACGTCGGAATGCATATATGCAAGTGAATTTCTATCATTGAATTAAAATTTGGACAAACTGGAAATATTAAAAAGACGAATCATTAGAAAAATAATAGGTCCATGAAAAATTACAGAAGGCTGGAAATTGAGAAGTAATCATGAAATAAATCACAATATAGAAAATATAACAGAAACAATGAGAAAAAGACGACTGATTGTTTTTGTACGTTTGCACAGAATGGATGGAAAAAGGTTAACGAAACAGACTTTCAAATATATATGGGGAAAAAAGAGTCGAAAACCAGTTCGATTNGAGTGGATGGAAAAAGGTTAACGAAACAGACTTTCAAATATATATGGGGAAAAAAGAGTCGAAAACCAGTTCGATTGAAGAAGTCAAGAAGGATTTAGATAGAAACCCAATAAATGCAGACNAGAATGGATGGAAAAAGGTTAACGAAACAGACTTTCAAATATATATGGGGAAAAAAGAGTCGAAAACCAGTTCGATTCAAGAAGTCAAGAAGGATTTAGATAGAAACCCAATAAATGCAGACGAAGCTATATAAAGAAACGTTTTTAAGGGAAACGTGTAAAAAGTTGCAGGATTCCGTTGTCGAAAAAAAACAGGCTCAAAGCGGACCGACGAAAAAAAAAATTTACACATTGAAAAGATGAAAGAATATTGGAAGAAAAGAAAATAACAAATGATAATGAACTGAAATTTACATGCGGTTCCAAAATAACTTAATGGAAATAATAATAATAAAGTTTATGAAATGTAAAAAAAAAAAATGATAATGGTGGTCCTTCCCTCCGAAATTACCCTACATAGACGCGTTGTCATAGTGTATCTTTAGAAGTGCAAAAAGCACACATATTTTATATCAGTTGGTGTTGTAGAACTAATCTGGATATATATAGACAAAACATGTATGTGTAATGGATGGCGTGTGTTTATTGTGTGTAGGTAGGATGTGGTTGACAGGAGGAGGATGTTACTCACCCGAGCAGCAGCCCCCACATCCAGGGCAGACCGAGCAGGAAGTAGCCGATGACGACGACTACGCCGCACTCGACGAACCACGGCACGAGGCCGATCTTGAGCACGGTGGCCCACAGCTTCTTCAGCGCCATGGGGTCCAGGTCGAGCCCCGCCCGGGTCAAGATGATCACCAGAGCTATCCTCCTGCAAGAACACAATCCTCGGTCGCCACGCACTTCGACTGCGGATCCTTGTCACGATAGCGTGAACGGGCCTTAACACTCCTGAACACGCCGTCACTCGTGAGCGGTGATAAGGACAGCCAGTTGCTGCGATCGGAACTCGCGTTGCCCAAACCCCGGTGGGCAGGAATCCCCTCTTCCAGCCAGGGAATCAGGCCATGTTGCGTTATGCCACGCCGATATAAGGGCAATGCAGAGCAGCAGCAGAGGTCTTTCTCCACGTGACGCCAGCCGAGATGGAAGTCACAAGAAGCCTACTGTACCGACCGCCATAACACGTCTTACTTCGTCAGCCTTCGGATACTTCTCAAGGTGGGACAATTGCAATATACCGACGTGGCTCTCAGTAAGGTAGTGGATGTAGTTAACTTTACGATGTTCCCCCGATATTATAGTATTTTATGCAATCTCCACATATTTTAATATGTACCCATATTGTAACTTACAGCTCCTTATAATTATTTACCCCTACCCTCACGTGATCTCCCCAACCTTAACAATTACGGTTTGAGTGCAATTTAAATAAATTATAACACCCCACTGTTCCGCCTTGCCGGGCCCGTGCACAAGATTTTAAAATGGGAGGTGGTGTTCCCGTAGGGACAAAGCTACATTAACTTTGCCTTCATTTTCACGGTGAACATAATTATCTGGCACAGCACATTTACCAACAATATTCAAGAGGAAACCAAATACTCTCACTTTGTAAAGCATAATTAAAACTGAAACTGTCACAGTTTTTTTTTNACAATATTCAAGAGGAAACCAAATACTCTCACTTTGTAAAGCATAATTAAAACTGAAACTGTCACAGTTTTTTTTTAAAGTCTGTTTAGTTTTATTTTACATCTTGCAACTACATGGGAGGGGTTTAACACTAAAAACCCCANGTTTTTTTTTAAAGTCTGTTTAGTTTTATTTTACATCTTGCAACTACATGGGAGGGGTTTAACACTAAAAACCCCAACAGTTGCACACGGTCCTGCGCCGTATAAACACTAGTGTTTACTTTATATTTCGCTACCCACACTACTGCAATAAAGATATCATAATTGAGAGGTTACAAAAAATATAAAAAATTTAAATTTGCACGAAATACTGTTTAACTTCTATAAATAACTTACAAGTACTATTTTCTCGGATAAAATTTTTTAAATGCCATTATATTTTCATTATTACATTCAAAGACACAATCTAAGTTTTTTTCAGGACTTACAAATAAGTAAAACTAACTGGCTATTTTAATGCGATATTTGACATTGATATAATATACCATGAGTTATTTCAAGGATTTATTTTTTAATAACGCCATGGATTGTTTTCATTATTATTAAAAATTACTCAAAATAAGAAAATTTTCCAAAATTTTAAGCTATGACATTTTTGTTAATTTTTTCGTTTATTTTATTTCTACATTCTAAAAACACTAAACTTGAGAATATTTTATGCCCTAAAGCAGAAACTATGTGATAAACAATNTTTTATTTCTACATTCTAAAAACACTAAACTTGAGAATATTTTATGCCCTAAAGCAGAAACTATGTGATAAACAATGATCTATTTAAGGAAGGGGTACTTAAATTAATGTGTACAAGTTGAACGATGTTGGTATAAATATAATGAATATTTTGATTGACCAGCACCCTTAACGTCACGGTATTGAGCACCGGTGACGGTGANCGTTGGTATAAATATAATGAATATTTTGATTGACCAGCACCCTTAACGTCACGGTATTGAGCACCGGTGACGGTGAATTGTGAATGAAGATGGAGCAGCAGCGGAATGCAAGGGTGGGGGAAACGGGAGCACCTTGAAAAAACACGCTGGAAAATGGCATCTTCCGCCACGTCTCCCACATGCAAAAATCCGCGCTGCTTCGCCGGGAATCAAACCCTGTCCACCTTGTTGGGAGACGAGTAGTCCCACTTGTAATACATTTATCTTGAATATATGTGTTGTTAAAGCTCCTGCGAAAGGCCGTATTCCAGTAAATGCTAGATCACATCTGATTAACCACATTCCCACAGTTAGGTTACTGACACTGCCAGGGACTTTAAAAACCCTTGCGGTAGGTCGTGTAGAACAAGTGGTTTTGTTACGTTTAGCCGGCCGCAATCCATTAAATAAGACATCTACCACACGTGATGACGCAGTGACGACCAACACGCTGACTTCGCGTGCGGAACACAAGTTTTCGATCCAGATTATCGCCATCTTGTATTGGGTTTCTCATAATTTTTCTCGAAATTACTCCAGGTGAATTTTGAGGTGCTTTATTTACTTCTCCAGAGGGTCAGAGTTCGTGTTTCCACCTCGACTTTGAACTCACTTGGAATCACATACAGTTCTGGAGGAAACGGAAGGATCCCGAAAAAACTCACTGGCAAACGACAATATCCATCACATTTCCCTCATGCAAGATTCCGGTAATCGAGGTGATGCACNCGAAAAAACTCACTGGCAAACGACAATATCCATCACATTTCCCTCATGCAAGATTCCGGTAATCGAGGTGATGCACTCAGTGCCCATCATATCTAAAGGGTATCATGGAATGACCTACAGTTTTGGAGGAGACTGGAGAAGGGCTACTGCTNCTCAGTGCCCATCATATCTAAAGGGTATCATGGAATGACCTACAGTTTTGGAGGAGACTGGAGAAGGGCTACTGCTAGAAACCCCACTGGCAAACGGCTAAAGAGAGACAGAGAGAGAGAGAGAGAGATAGAGAGCTCACCTGAGCACGGACACGAACTCCTTGTAGTCGCTGTCGATGTGCACGAAGCCGACGTTCTGGAAGAGGATGCCGACGACGAGCATGCCGACGAGGGCGGGCACGTTGATGAGGGAGAAGAGCCAGCCGCCGAAGTGGGCGGCGATGCAGAGCGCGGCGAGGCCGAAGAGTTGGCCCCCGGGGGCGGCGGTGCGGCCGAGCACGGCGAAGACGACCCCCCAGCACAGCAGGCCGACGAGGAAGAGAGCGAGGACGCGCGCGAACTGCCGGTACGTCGGGCAGA
>NQII01000411.1:296785-322629 GCA_002778355.1 Clitarchus hookeri | reverse complement strand
GCGGCTCCCACGACGGCACGCCGCCCGAGTCCTCCTGCCGGCACTTCTTGCACAGCGCAAACCACCACGGCCTGCAACACGCGCCAGGTCACAAACTCACGCCAGCTCAACACCACAGCTTCTTAACTGTAAAAAATTATACACTCTCGACACCTAAATGTTAAGAGGCGCCCAAATATCTTCACTCACTCACTTTTAAGATGAACCTTTCAAAATAAACACCCCACGAAAAGTTTGGAATATGCATACAGAATGGCTGACCTCCCGTGGCGCAGACGGTTGGTTCACCGCCGTTCTGGGGTGTGGGAGGTTCTGGATTCGAATCCCAGGTAAGGCAATGGTGTTAGCTTAAGGAAGTCATAAGTTAATTTGTAAGCCGTCCGTATAACACTGGGAGGACCTTACTAAGCCCTTTCGAATCCAATACGTACAGGATGCAAAATAGTACAGAATATACATAAGAGAAGGCATAGCAATTGGATGGCACAAATGGTACCGATTCAAAAGTGAAATCCCAAGTTTTCCTAATAAAAAAAACAGTTTTCAAATTTTACAGACAAATAAACAGGAAAGAACAACAAACGTAAAGTAATGGTGTCTCTGACTAGGATCCCAAAGAAAGAAGGGTGACGTCCTTAGTATCGTGTATGGCCTCCACGTGCATTGTACAGGTCCCTAACACGCCGCGGCATGCTTGTAATCAATGTGTTGCTGTCATCTTCCGGANGCCTCCACGTGCATTGTACAGGTCCCTAACACGCCGCGGCATGCTTGTAATCAATGTGTTGCTGTCATCTTCCGGACGAAGGTCCCATTCCATCTGGGAAGCTCTTATGAGATCTGGAAGTGTTTCTGGAGATTCTGTTTTCAGGTATGTGTTTATTACTGCCCTTTAGCCGGCGGCATCCATTCAATTTTCGTTTTTTTTTCTTGCAAATATTCGTAAGGAAAATTTATGACCAGACATAAAAAATCAAAGGTAGACTTGACAGACAGAACTACTTAACAATTTTTTTGGAAATTTGTACGGTTTTAATTTTACCTGTAGTTTTTATTACGGTTACATGTGCAAAACTAATAATGTAAGAAAAAAAAGTTGGATATTGAAATAGCTGTAAGGATGTTTCTTACGTCTAGACTAACTTGGTTTTTAATATTGACTCCGAAATTTAAGTTATGGAGGAAAATATGTAAATCCAAGATGACAACGATACTTCACCCTTAAGGCCCTCGCCTACCTGGTAATATCAGGGTCTTTGAAATACACGTTTTACACGGAACTACTGAACGTGTGTCCAACGTGCTGCTCTACGAAAACAATACAGTCTTTAGACGAAACCTGTTGAGTACTTTCAAAATGTCGCGCACGTTATAAACGCCATTTCAGAGTACTCCAAAACGGCTAAAACCAGATTTTTCAAAGCACCGCAGCTCAAACTATAAGCATCGGGTACACACAAAACCACTCAAGGGCCCTGCACTTATCCTTCATACATACATTCCATCAGTAAAATGATAGGTTCGCCGCTGAAAGTCCCATTGGTACACGCAGTGCGACTAGAACACTACACGACATTTCAAAGCCTTGCGCTTAGGGGTGATGGCACACTTTATGTGCGTGGCAGTGTCGCCCTTATCGCTTCCGTGCCGTGATTCTCGGTCTCAAACGCGGAAGAAAGATGTAGGTAGGCGGGAGCCATAACTATTTATTATACTACAGCACACATTGATGTGTAGGCTCATGGGGAACGAACAATTAGAAACAATAGTCCTAAGACCAGGCATTTTTTTTCGAGTGTAATGTTCAAATTTATAGTCACTAAAGTTAATAGACTTATTTTTCCTAAATTATTTCACGATTTTACTTGGCTGGCGCAAGAATAAAGTTATCAGGCCCATGGCAATGTTGAATTATTAAAGCAGTGGAAGCATACATAATGAGCAGAGAAGTAAGTCCTAAGCAGGAATTTCGAAATTTCTCACTTAACCGTGAACAACTTGCAACTACACTGAACCTTCCAGACACCGTCTCCTATATCCGAGGCGTTGCACAGGAAGTGGCTTTGTTGATCTTCACGATACACGGCAAGGACAGCGTTAAATTAAGGCGTTCCTCGCATGTTGCATACATCAATCGTCTTTGCTACTTTATTCCGTGATATCGTATACAGCTGCTGCCAATGACATCAAATGCAAACACATATTTACATGAAAGAGCATAACACTGACACTATTACAGTTCTGAAAAAAAAAATGGTCGTTGCAATGACTAAAATTATGGTATGTTTTTCTGTGACTGAAACGGTTAATACCAAAAGCCACCAACATGCTCCTCTCTCCTGCTTAGCATGCATCTTCCACTGTTCAAAGCAGGGCTGCAGCTCATAAACTGTCACCCTTTTCAAAAAGGTCCGTCATTTTTTTTTCACCTGTTCAACAGAGCGAAAATGTATTCTTTTCAATGCGCTTCAATTTAGAAAACAGGTGGAAGTCCCGCGGTGTTAGACCTGGCAAATGTGGAGGATGCTGGAACACAGGAAGGTGTTTGTCTGCTAGAAACCGCTTAGCAGAGAGTTATTTGTGAGCAGATGTATGGCATTGATGCAGAATACATGAATTCGAACAATCTCTTTTTTTTTTNTAGCAGAGAGTTATTTGTGAGCAGATGTATGGCATTGATGCAGAATACATGAATTCGAACAATCTCTTTTTTTTTTTCACTTTATCTTCAGACTCAATCAGGAACTCGGTTACACAAGAAATTTGAAATCCATACGCCACTCTGTTTTCAGGATAGCCATGATCCTTGCTAGATCATAAAACACTTTTTGTTTATCTTCCACCAAAAGCCAGAAACCAGTTAAACCACAAAAAAAAACGCGCGGAGGGTTTTTTTTTTGCTCTGAATGCAACAAAGAATACCTACGTGTACAGCCTCGGGAGTGTCCAGTACCGTTACTTAACNTAGCAGAGAGTTATTTGTGAGCAGATGTATGGCATTGATGCAGAATACATGAATTCGAACAATCTCTTTTTTTTTTCACTTTATCTTCAGACTCAATCAGGAACTCGGTTACACAAGAAATTTGAAATCCACACGCCACTCTGTTTTCAGGATAGCCATGATCCTTGCTAGATCATAAAACACTTTTTGTTTATCTTCCACCAAAAGCCAGAAACCAGTTAAACCACAAAAAAAAACGCGCGGAGGGTTTTTTTTTTTGCTCTGAATGCAACAAAGAATACCTACGTGTACAGCCTCGGGAGTGTCCAGTACCGTTACTTAACACATACTCTCAAATAACCCTCGTAACCACATGATTTCAACTAATTTTATTCATCATGAGTATATAGGGCTAGTGACTTTCCGCATAAAAATCGGAGCACACAGTAGACTTCAATACTATATACACAACTCCGCTGTTGTTATATCTCCATTGGTTGCTGGTGCCGTGTCCGTCTTTCACCAAGCCACTCAGGACTAAGTAACTCCGACACTGAACCTTCGCGATTCGTGCGCAAACGGTCAACACGGGCCAGAATATTTTTCAACTAGTCAAAGAAGCTGGACGACCCTACAGTACTTTGGACTGTATCTGGTCTCGAAATCTTTTCGCGAAATATAACTGCCTCTATGAATGCATCATCTGAAATATTAGTCCATTTATTGCTTTCTCATAATGATCTGTAGTGTTAATAGACCACATTCAAGGTTTAAGTTAACATACACAACCACTGCCATAAAAGTAGTAGCAACAAGAAAGAATTAAACATAAGTAGCGAAATTCGACACACAGCGCCATCATGGTACCCGTGCTGTGTCTGATTTAAAGTTGACTGTGATTGACGATTTAGAGCTAGTAAGAGACGTTTGCACCACTTCAACCCTGATAATGTGAACTGTCCTAGCACGAATCTGTGCGCAGCATTATAAGCGCGCAAATGGCGTGAACGTCAGTGAGTAGCTAGCATTCCTCGGTAATGCATTCGACACAGGTATGGACAACTTGGAGGGCACGAATGAGGGCGGATCATCGGACCACAAGAACCAGGGTTCTCACTCTGTTGAAATGCCCGTCATCTTCTCCATCGCCGGGAGCAACAGGAACAGAACAAAACACACACTTGCCAGGAACGCAAGTGGGAGACCCAACATGACGACCAGAAGAGAGGAAGTTGTTATCTCCCGACAGACGCGAATTCCACTGAAGGTGGTCTCTCTTCACCGTCCAAAGAAAGGTAGCATCGTCACTACCGACCCCTGTTCCCACCGGCATTGCTGAGAGAGGCGACTTGCAGAATAATATTGGAATTCTCAACGTCAATTACGCCTACTTGCCTACAATGGCGACTTTGTTTCACTTGTCGTAGTGTAACAACCTTTTGGTGGCAAATCCAGATTATTTTTGACATGGATGACAGCAGTATTCGAATACGAAGGAATACTGGATAGCGCAGAAGTCCGAACTTAAATGACGAGTGACGTACTGCCAGAAGTGTAGCGTCATGGTGTGTAAGAGGAGCAATCTCTTATCGCTCTAGGTCTCCCCTGGTGGTAATCAGCATCACTTGATCAGTGACGGCGTATCGTACGTTCAGGAGATTCTGCACATGTCGTGTTTATTTTCACGGCGCGGCACCATAGTGCACTTTTACAAATAGGTAATGCCAGTTCCCATGCTACACGCGTTTCTTAGGACTGTCTTCGGGCTGTCGACGCCCTTCCTTGACGAGCCCGGTCTCTATACTTGTCACCTACAGAACATGCACAGAGCCAGTTCGGATGGCAGCTACAGCCATCAACATGTATGCACCATCTGGAAAGCAGTTGCAACAGCTATTGACGATCTTCCACCGGGTAGCATTTGATGTCGCTGTGACTTTATGCCGGACTGTTTACCTGCATTTATCAGCTATAGGAACGGCAAAACAATATAATGTACATACTTTCCAACTTCGATGCTGCTAGAGTAAAAACCCCATTTCTATTTAAACTATAAAAATTTAAGTATTTTTTCATTACTCCGATTGTCTGTGCCAAGTTTCATTTCTAACAGACGTCTTCCACTGAACGCCACAATTTTTACGGCAATGAGTGTATATATGTATGTTTATGCGCGAGTACATATGTACACACTCATACAGGTCGAGGTGTAATAGGACAGTCAAATTTCGTGACGTGATTACTTATACAAATAAAGTGGAGAATTTGTATAATTACACTTAATACCTTAACTGAATAATGTTAGAGATAAATACCCTTCAAAATTTAGATTTTAAAACGTATTTTTGGAAAATATTCGAAACTAAGTGATATTAAGTTACAATTCTCCGAACATCGTTGAATTTTATCAGGATCATCGAGCCAAAAATATCATTAATACCTGCCCCATAATAAAATAATACCGGTGGTCACCTTCTTATTGTAGACAAATATTTAGTGTCCGGAATTATGCATATTTGTTGCTGGATTATTAAGCAGTATTAATTATTTAAGACAAACGGTCCTCCGGTCGCAACTGCCTAAGTCCCACCTTTTACCTGCAAAACGCATACGAAGTTTCGGCTGCAGCTATATAGTCCCTAGCACATATGCAATATTACGTACATGTGTTTACGGTATGGTGCTGTACCTACTGCACAGACGATGATGCAAACATTTTTAACACCTACTGTAAATAGCAAGTACCTCACATTAAAAAGCTTACAGTACTGAATCTGCCTGTTTGTTTCTGTCGACAGTCAGTACGCAAATTCCTGCAGGAAATGTTGGTATTGCCTACGCCCCTGGAACTATATCGCTACCACCGAAAGATTTTTACGCTTTTTACACGAAAACGGCGAGTCCTTAACAGTTGCAACAAGAGGACCAGTTTTGTTTAATAGATCATACTGTTCGAGAAGTCAGCCTGAAACGTTCATAATTCCTGTCGCTAAAATCGTTGCTGGCCAAACGAGTGTGTCCACCTCAGTTATTGAGTGGGTGAAGATATTTTGGTGGCTATTAACATCGAGGGTATTGAGAGCTGATGAGGGCGAAACGACGTGACTTGAGTATGGAGCAGCGGCGGAATGAAGGGGTGGGGGAAACAGGAGATCCTCGAGAAAACCTACTGACCAACGTTATCGTCAGGCACGATTCCTAATGCGAAAATCCGATGTAACCTCGCCGGGAATCGAACCCGGCTCGCCTATGTGGGAGGCGATTAGTGTAACCAATACATCACAGTGGCCACACCTCAATTATTGTTATTAAGAGGGGATGTCTTAATGACATTTTCTCTAACGTTGACAATTCCAATAACATAAAAAAAGGTTTGGAGAAAATTTAATTTCACTTCGTTTCCAATATTTTACAACAATACATTGTACATAAGNTCGTTTCCAATATTTTACAACAATACATTGTACATAAGAAAATATTGATGTTTGAGCGCTCAATCTGCCTCAATATTCAGTTTAGGTATAAAGTGTCATGTATATTTACCACTTGATTTTGCATTAGGAATTTCTTCACGAAGTTTATTGGTTGAATTCAGTTCATTCTCTACAGGCAGAGTTTACGAAAGTTCTCTAGAAACCGTACATGAAGTATATTAAAACCAAACAAACTTAAAGGAATGGTATTGCCAGACAGTAGTGCACAGGCATAACATGCAACAGTGAAATAAAAATGTACCTAATAGCTAGGGTTATAACTACCGAATGTTTCGTGGCCACTCACGATTACATACCTTCGCTTGCAACTATGTGTTAACTGTAGGTCGTCTATTATTATNCGAATGTTTCGTGGCCACTCACGATTACATACCTTCGCTTGCAACTATGTGTTAACTGTAGGTCGTCTATTATTATTACTTATCTATACCTAAGTGTATACTTATTTTATTGTGCAATATATTGTATCATCTCCATTGTGATTATATCTTTGCTGTTGTCCCCGATACTTATTTATTTTTAGTATCTATCTTGTCATTGTCTAAGTTATCTGTCTGATCGGAATTAGAAATAATTGATGCAACAGTAGAATTTCAATATCGTTATTATTTGAAGCGTTGTTTTAGATATTTATGTAGATAATCAGAATTCAATATTAATGTGTATATACATATATATGTAATAAATGTAGTGATTTGCATCAGCAACTTAAATATTGAAGACTCAAAAAATGATTAAATAAAGTGTGATTATTCTTAATATCGTCTTACTTCTCGTTGCTTTGTTCTGCCATGCTACTCTTCAGCCTTTCCGCAAAAGACTCTGACGGCGAAAACTTCTTCGGTGGCCCATAATCTCCGTTTGCTGGCTTCCCGTTCTCTGGAACAAATGCAAAATGCAATATATTATACAAACCGCTAACTTCTGCTTATTGTAAATGGCATTTATTAATGCAGTATGTGTGGGCGCCGAATGAAACTATTATTAATTAAACCAAAAATCTGTTCAGTCATGACTGACTTTCTCATCAACCGTCCTTCAGGAAAAAGATGGTGGGTTCAGAGTTGACTGAACGCTTCTGAAAACCTATGATTTTTTTCTGCTTTTATATTCTTTCACCGCACTGAGAGTGTAAAATTGCCACTGGCCTAGTGGCATATCCCTACATTACTCAAATGTAACTGTGAAAATGTTAGATATGTAAAAATTGCTATTAAAGCTGGGCTTCATTCAACTGATTTAGCACATAATGTAGCGCGCGAACAGAAAAGTAGCACAGGAGAGACGCACAGAAAAGTTCTCTAAAGCGTATCATTTCTGTGCGTGTGTCCAGTGCGCCGTGCATGGCCAATCAGAACGCCGATACTGCCGAGTTCATCTGAAGATGTAATTGGCTGAAAAATTAGTGAATTCAACTCGCGTTTAGAGAGTTTGGTGCGATATATACACGTTAGTGATGGCCCGATACCCGATATCCGGTATCGGTACATTTACCATTATCGGAGATCGGCATGAAAATATCGGCACATCGGTAATGGTCATTCTAACCTCAAGTATTTTCTCTCCTCTGCTGCACACTTAGTTTTCCCAACTCTTAACATTAGGCTGCAGCAATACGACTAAAAAGAAAAAANTTTCTCTCCTCTGCTGCACACTTAGTTTTCCCAACTCTTAACATTAGGCTGCAGCAATACGACTAAAAAGAAAAAAATAATTTGAAATATCAATATGCAATAGTTAAAAAAAAATATATAAAAAAATTGTTTTAATTACTTACGATAAAAACCAATGAGAATGTACATGCCCATCATTATTTTTCGCTTCACGGATTACATTTTTATTTTTGGTAAAGCAGTCTTATGTTTGACGTACGTTTCTCAAAGTAAACAAAATGATCGTGACTTGTTAGCTTAGTTTTCACTCCTGTCCTTTTACATATTTTTTGTAGACTAGTGACCTTTTTGCAACTTTAACTTAGTTTTGTAATATGTTGTAGTGAGATATAATTTTGTATAATGTTAAACAATTTTTTTTATGCTTTGATGCACTGGGCATAAAGTAAATCTCACTTAGCAGTAAGTCAATTTAGCTTATTGCAAATAAGACTTTTCCAGGCAGCAGTTTTCTCTCAAACACTTTAGTGACAAATGTCTGCTTACAGTATGATAAATGAAAATATCGGTTTACAGGTATCGGATCGGTAAAATCCTAAATATCGGAACCTTCATCGGTATCGGGTTTTTTCAGTATCGGGCCATCACTAATACACGTTAGTTTGTTTTCTTTGAGATTGTTATTATACGAGCGGTGTAGGTTAAGATTAACTGAACAGTATTTGATATTACTCTTTTTCGTCCATATGTATACAAATAATTTATTTTGAACCGCATTTTTCTCATTACCAATGTTTCCAACAAATGCACTCACAATTTACCTGAGCATCGTTTCCTTTCATTTTCAAGACTGTTTTGTGTGAACTTTCGTCGTTTCTGTGCGTGTGCTATTTTGATTTTAGCTTTCGTAATTTGTGCAATGCGTGCGTTCTGCACTCTTGCACGTGCCGTGAGTGTGCTAAATCAATTGTAGCCCAACCTTTATGCTGCTTCTTAGTGCAAAGCGTACAAAACAAAAATAACGAATAATTTTTCTTAAGGCGATGAGTTTTTTTTTTCACCCGTTCAGACAACGTGTCGACGATAGATTATATGTTGCACATGAAGAATGCCTACGTCCAGTACTGTACACAGGAAGTAATCAATTAGCAATGTTTTAAGCGCATTTATCGAAAGTAATTTGATTTGCGAAAGATTCTGCACTTCTTACTCCTTATTCGTGAATGGTTAATCCTGATGTGACCGTGTACGCAATATGTTCACTGGTTGTGGAAAGTATGGTCAACAGAAATACAGCGCACACCAAAATAGTACATACTTTCAACAATTTCAACACTTGAGCTTGTAGGGGATCCTTTTTTTTTTTTGCTAAATTAGAGCAAGTTCTCCAACAACCTGGACAAGGAATTTTTTTCTCAAAGGTTGCATTTCAACAGTGTTCACTGAAAAGTGACCGAGCTGTAGTCACAATAACATAACTAGCATCACAAAAATACCCAGTGCAAAGCTTCTGTACGAACACAATTACAATTTTCTTTCAACGGCGTCCACTCATATTTTACAGCTCTTGGAATGTTTAAGTCTGCTGCGTAAGTCCACTTGAATCTACTATGCGCATAACGTATGGCTTTTTTCAGTTGTTGACAAGTCCCTTTATTTCACTAAACCCGCACAGACATATGGCATGAAAAGTGTACAAGTTCAGCAAAAAAGAGAAATTAATTTTTCTTTGTGAAGTCATAGTAGACCGTATGTATAAAACTTGTTTGGAATTTAAGTTTGGATCATAGACAACTCTGACTAACGTCTTCAAAATTTGAATGAATAATAATACAGCTAACTAGTTTTAAAATTTGTCACTTCACTAGGCGCTGTTTGCTGTTACTGTTACGCATCTATCGTTACAGTAACCTAAACAAATAAGAAATATTTTTACTTTAAATACGTTCATGACTGCAAAAAAAAATTTATACAATGTATTTTAATATTAAAAGACTATTAAAAATATACAAATCCGTTTATAATTTACTATTCCGTCTATGATTTTAACAATTGTGTCCTTTACAATCAAACTTAGTACATATTTACTCCACATTCGATGGGGTGCCACTCAAATGTATTTTTAGATTTACATAACAATTCTAGAATCAGGTCATTTTCTATTGCGCGATATTTATAATGTCTGGGAAAAAAAATCAAGGTATAAAATACCAAGTTAAAGGAGGTCAGACGACTTAATAAATAAATGTTTGCAGAAGATTTTNCGCATCTATCGTTACAGTAACCTAAACAAATAAGAAATATTTTTACTTTAAATACGTTCATGACTGCAAAAAAAAATTTATACAATGTATTTTAATATTAAAAGACTATTAAAAATATACAAATCCGTTTATAATTTACTATTCCGTCTATGATTTTAACAATTGTGTCCTTTACAATCAAACTTAGTACATATTTACTCCACATTCGATGGGGTGCCACTCAAATGTATTTTTAGATTTACATAACAATTCTAGAATCAGGTAATTTTCTATTGCGCGATATTTATAATGTCTGGGAAAAAAATCAAGGTATAAAATACCAAGTTAAAGGAGGTCAGACGACTTAATAAATAAATGTTTGCAGAAGATTTTTAATTTACGATAAAAGATTATACGAATTTCAATATATTTTTATTCAGCATAAACGAACCAATTTGAGCTAATTATTTACAACAAATATATTTTTAGTGTTGATGTATTTATCTGCAAGATCTTTATTCACTTACACGTATCGCCCTACAATACTTACGCTTTTCATCTCGCATTCTATACGTACATACGTTTGTAACAAATGCCTTGATAATATTTTTAGTATAGCATTTGGCTTTAGCCTGCATACTGAAAAGGTTTTTATCTTGCTAATCCCAGTATGTTAATTTTTGGTCGTAAATGGGCATTCCCGAAAAAATTAACGAGTTGCATGGTTGCGCAGTTAAAAATAAACCCCATCACACGAAAACCTTTTCAAAAATTATTCTGGAAACAAAAATTATAAGTAACCTTCAAGGAAAACTTGCTGCTAGATTTTGTCTGTATTTGAANTACGTACATACGTTTGTAACAAATGCCTTGATAATATTTTTAGTATAGCATTTGGCTTTAGCCTGCATACTGAAAATGTTTTTATCTTGCTAATCCCAGTATGTTAATTTTTGGTCGTAAATGGGCATTCCCGAAAAAATTTACGAGTTGCATGGCTGCGCAGTTAAAAATAAACCCCATCACACGAAAACCTTTTGAAAAATTATTCTGGAAACAAAAATTATAAGTAACCTTCAAGGAAAACTTGCTGCTAGATTTTGTCTGTATTTGAATATTTTGTATCCCACTGTTGAACCACTTCTAGTTTCCATGATTTCTTAAATGTAATAGTTATATATTTTATTTCTGTAAAATATATCATGTGTGTATTAGTACATATGACTGCAACCTAACTCGCCTTACTTAAGTAATAATGCTTTTAGATCACTAGGTTACTTGTCATTTTCATTATGTGTTTTTAGGTTTTATGACTAAATTATTTAATTTTTGTCCAGAACCCTGACAAGAAATTGTGCTGCAATGACAAAAAAAACTTCAAACCATGCTTTCGGAAATTTCCTGTCGGAAGAAAATAATAATATATTCACAGTCAACGGTTCAACTCTTTGCCAAACATTTAAATTATGTAAAATCAAATCGAAAGTCGAGGATATTGTTACTAAGATTAANACGGTTCAACTCTTTGCCAAACATTTAAATTATGTAAAATCAAATCGAAAGTCGAGGATATTGTTACTAAGATTAACTTATTGATTTTGAGACACTTGTTTTATTTATTTTGTAACTGTTAAATTGACATACCTTGTTTCGGTATTTTAGTGTTAAACGTTACTAAAAACAATATTTGTCTAAAAAAATTAAACAATCAAAAAAATTATAAACTTTGCAATAATCTTTTATGTAGCAAGGAAATATTTGACATTTTTCTCGTTGGCACAAAACTACTCCGTTTCGCAAACTCGTTTTCAGCTTCTTTTTTTTTTTGACATGTCGTTTGCAACTTTTTTTCTGTCATGTGACAGGACCGAAACTTGAAACAGTAACTTTCTCTTCGACCTGTTACGAACCAACTTTCGTCTGATTGACGTCAGAATTAGCTTTTCATTATCGAGTGCTCTCCATATTCAGCCGGGCCTGGCCTGTCATGCTTTATAACATTACATTTAACTAACGTTTCCTTAGACAGCCATGTAGACAGCAAAAAACAAATGCTGTTAAACAGTTAAAAACTTACTGTGTTAAAAGTTTCAACTTTGAACGCACTAAGCTTGGCTTTGCTTTTGTTTTGTATAAACGAGTGTAATAACAGGCGTTATAATAACATGTGTGCGTCTTATAAAATTTAATTTTGTCACTTGAGCGGATGTTAATTCTGAACTGTCAAGGACAGCCGCACACCGAAAAATGACCGCAGCCCGGAATCCCGTCTGACGTAAATTGGTGTTTCGTGTTAACTCGCTGTCGTTTCGCGAGTTCCTCAAATGTGACGGACGTCCTGATTAGAGGAGGTTTCAGAACACCTCGTCACTAAGTTTGTTCTCAGAGATTGATTCGCGGGGGATGTTGAGCGTGAACCATCACCGATATGACCCCATCCTTACGTGACACNTTTGTTCTCAGAGATTGATTCGCGGGGGATGTTGAGCGTGAACCATCACCGATATGACCCCATCCTTACGTGACACCTTTAGCGATAGTAACCCCTAGAGACCCTCAAATATTATTTTTATTTAGCAGTAATATAATATTCTAGTTAAGTTTCTATCTACAAGAAACATAAATATCTTATGTAATAGATCAAGTACGCTGGAACATTTTCCCTGCAATGACAATTTACGGGAAATACTCGCGTGTGCACTGTCCTCTACGTTTGACTTCACAGTCGGAGCAAATGTGAACTGCTTGTTGACTGGTTGTTGTCATATTTTACGGCCATAGTTGGGACTGCNGACTTCACAGTCGGAGCAAATGTGAACTGCTTGTTGACTGGTTGTTGTCATATTTTACGGCCATAGTTGGGACTGCATTTTATGTAATGCTCACCATTGGCCATGCTGAGTAAGTTACGGACCATTTTAGAAAGTGACACACTTAGAGAAAGATTTTGTTGAATAAAACAAAAATTGTTCGGCGCAACCAAATTATCTCTTTGTATAGGATCAATTAAATATATTGTTATTGAAACCAAAT
This sequence comes from Clitarchus hookeri, assembly GCA_002778355.1. Lineage (NCBI taxonomy): Eukaryota > Metazoa > Arthropoda > Insecta > Phasmatodea > Phasmatidae > Clitarchus > Clitarchus hookeri. Next base: position 309,302 of record NQII01000411.1, on the reverse strand, counting down.
TATTAATTTTATCTTATTTGGTTTCCCAAAATGTCAAAGATTGGTTTGTTGCAAATAAAGATTTATATCGCTGTACATTTCGGTTATCGTGAAAAGGACGAATGAAATACCTAGATTCTTACCTGCAGTATTTGCACCCGAGCGCCGCTCCATAGAGCCTCGACCACGTCGAAGGCTCGAGAGGTATATTTCCATATTTATAAAANATTTGCACCCGAGCGCCGCTCCATAGAGCCTCGACCACGTCGAAGGCTCGAGAGGTATATTTCCATATTTATAAAAATATGTAATGCATAAAATTGAAGACAAATGTTTTTGAGTTTTAAATTTCAACTTCTTTGTTTTCTTTTAAAATCGTTTCATTTGGACAGCTTGTGCCGCTACTAAGCATAAATTAATATAATTACAAACGCCGTTATTATCTTTTTTATAAAAGACATCATAAACAAACTCTTGAGCTGTAAATTTGAACAATGTGTAATATACCCAATCACTCTACAACCAACTAAATAAATACTTGTATTAAACCAGGATGAGTTATTTGCCACTACAAATTCTGTAATACTATGTATATAAAATGGTTCAGCTAACCAAATTCTTATTCACTGGAAGGTAAATAATAATTTGACTCCACCAGGATGGATGTGTGTACCAAATGCATACAGATGATGTCGGGACGACCAAATAAATGTATGGCATAAGAATTTATTTTTAAAAGCTGTATTTGGTTCCAAGTGAAGAAACGCAGATGTTTGAAGCAAGAGCGGAAAGTTGAGTGGGCATAAATATTGTTCAGTGTAGGCAAATACCCTTAGTAGAAGGATTATGGGGATATTGGCACATCAGGACCTGGGACCTGAGCGTCGGAGCTGTTCGTGCTCTGTCATTCCGGTCAGCCGGCGACTATCTTGGACCCATGTGACCTTAACCTCGACCCCAAAAATTAAAATATCCAACAAATCTTAATCCAAGAAAATTAAAAAAACCGAAAAAATTAAAATAATATATCAAAAAATATTTTTAAAATATAAAAAAAATTATATAAATTATTTAAAAATGTACTTAAAAAATTTAGTAAAAAAACTTACATTTCTGGAGGTCCCCCCTTACCAATACTCACTACACCATCTTGGTAGTTGCAGTCCACCATCTTGGTAGGCATCACAGTCACCATCTGCCATTTTGGTCGGTACAGTCTGCCATATTGGTAGGTGCAGCCGTCCACCATGTTGGTCTGTGCAGTCCACCATATTGGAAGGTGTAGCCGTACGCCATATTGGTCAAAGCAGTCCACAATGTTGGTCGTTGCACTCCTCCATCTAGGTAGGCGTCACAGTCACCATTTGCCATCTTGGTTTTTTCTTTTCTTATTTACTTATACATTACTGGAGTTTATATCTCACCTTCGTTCAACCGCCTTCTTGGATTTTTCGTTTGTCATTTGTTTTACATTGCTGGTGCTGTCCTTAGCACCGCGCCCAGCAGACGATTGACACTCTCCACTCCCCCTCACAATATATTAAATTGACCAACTGCCCCACCACTGATTCTCATTGGCTAACTGCCCACCACCTTCAAATATACTAAATTGATCCGCTAATATTTCTCATTGGCTAATTACTCCGGTGTTTTCGGAAACCTTCATTCCAACCAATCGATGGCATACTTTAATAACCAGGTCGGACTATTTTTTATCCTCTTAAAAACTTTTTATAAGACGCACCCTGAGCTTTCTCGGGAAATCAGTAATTTTTCTTGCTCTTAGAAATGTATGCGTGATGTCCAAGTGGCCATAAAATCCTTTCAGCCATTTTGGCATTTGGAAGGGTGCGCTCGCTTAGTGCCTTGGACAAACGGGACGAGTTATCGTACCTGACGAAAGAATTTTTCCTGGTTTACGCACTTCACGAAATTTCTACCGTATTCAAGTATTTGCCGGCCTNACACGTCGCATCGCAGGGGTTGGTGCAAGGCCCACTGAGCAGCCCTCGCAACGTCTGTGCCCGTGGAATTATACTTCTGCAATGAAAACGACAACCCAGTTGAAGACGCCCTTCCCGTAGAAGGTGCGCTCCCCTTAGAAGATGACGTCCGTGTGCAAGTTATCTACTCACAAGCTGTACCCGTGGAAGATGCTCCCCTTTAAGAAATTTACTGGCAAGCAATACCTGCGAGGAAACCAACCCAGAACACAGGTGCCCGATGTGTATGGACCTAAATAAAGTTTTATATGTCTTTGTAAAAAATTTTTGAAACTCAGCGTGTGCATGGGAAACCATAATTTTTTTATGTAACAAAAAAACATTTAGTGAAAAAAAATTGTTTTTGCTACATCAAAGGTTTTTGCTCGTTGTACTTGTACACCATCAAGCAGATTGTCGTCTCATACAGTGACAAAGACGAGAAAACCAAAGTTTTTTACTTTTTTACCGCTGTGTCCATGATAGCTCCTCACCGCACCATGCAACAGGCGTACCGCCTAAAGACGTACGAAACGGGTGGGCTATTAACTAATGAGAATCAGGGGTGGGGCGATTGTTCAATTAAATATTTTGGAAGGGGGAGTGGAGGGAGTCAGTCGTCTCCTTGGCGCAGGCTGGGAACAGCACCAGAAATGAAAAACATGTCACAAACGAAAACAAAAGACAAGATGGCGGATGGTGTCTGTGACTCCTAACAAGAAAACGGACTGCACTGGCCAAGATGGCGGACGGCTGCACCTACCAATTTTGATGGACTGCACCGACCAAATTCTGCACCTACCAATATGGTGGACTGCATTTACCAAGATGGTGGAAAGAGTATGGATGGAGGGGGTGTGTTAGACATCCAAAAATTTAAGTTTTTATTTGATATTTTTTTAATAAATTAAAAATAACTTTTTAATATATTTAATATCGTTTTTTATAAATTTTGTGGATTTTTTTTTTCTTTTTTGTGTTTTAATTTTTGGAGTCAAGGTCACATGGAATGACTGGAATGACAGTGCATGAACAGCTTAATCGCTCTGGTCCCAGGTCCCGAAGTGCCAAAGTCCCCATAGTCCCCCTACTATCCTTCTGTTTAAATTTGTTTTGTTTAGAAGCAATATATTTTTCTCTGTGCACAAACGTTCAAGTGTTTGACGTTTAGCGTATTTCTAAATTAATTCGCTAATTTTTCAGGTCTCTGTCTGTGACGTGTCCGTGGTTACGCTCCTTAAGATTGCTGCAGAGAGACAGTGACAAAGATCTGCGCGGTGCTGCTGCCCAGGTCCTCAAGGCGAGTGCAAAGTTGCAGTCAGTTCCGTACGTAACGGCTCAATTATTCGATGGGCGCTGTACTTATGTCATTAGTGCTTCGCGCAACAAGTGAACAACTAGCTGCGTGCTTGGTGGTGTCAGCTCACAAATGTCAGATACAGAAACTTAAACATACATGAAAACATAGAAGATTCTCAAAAAAATCAATCCCTGATTCCTTGTGTACAGTGGAGATCATACATATCCTTTATGTGCAACATGCCCTGGATTATGGACACAGGAACCAAACGGTTTGAAAACTGTACAGCATTTGTGAACAATTTCTGCTTACAGATAGCATTTAAGCAATTTGTATGTCCCAATGCTAGTTGTGGTTTTATTCCCGTTTTTAATTTGTATTCTTGAACGTAAAAGAAACTAATACAAAATTTTTACAACCATATTTATGTACGAAACTTTCAGTTCAGTCTACTTACCATAGAGACACGCAGCATAACTATTTATTTTTATTGTACCATACAATTATGGGGTCATCACTGAAAGCCCTATAGACGCTGGTCAACGAGTGAGAGAATGGACGCCAGTTCATTTCCTTGATCGCATCTCACACTTAAAGTGAAACATTTAAAATTGCTCCAAATCAGCGTATTTGACTGCAAATCAGTTTGAACTGCCCCAGTCGAAGCATTTTAATACTAGTGATAATTTTTGTTGCTGGCATTCACTGATTAAACAATTATTTATCATGGTTCCTCGTAAACGTCACAGGCATGGCAGTAAAACCTCAATGCCCTCCACTTATCCGCTAGTATATAAAAGCTCAGTAACAGAATATTCAGTAAAATTCAGAAATCACCGATTCAGGTTTATACTATAGGTCGTCTTTAGCGCTCCCAGGATTATTTGCCTCGGACACGAAATACCTGCAGCCAGACGGCGCCTTCAGCAAGCGAGGCCTTCAACGGTGATGGCGACGAAGCGAGGTGCAGATGGAGCAGCGACGGAATTTAAAGTTGTGGGAAATGGGAGTATCCCGATAAAACCCCTCTTGCCAACGGCAACGCTCTGTGCGTTTCTCAGGACGACACCGACGGGAATAAATCCCGGTTCGCTGTGGGGAGAGGCAAGTAGTCTAACCACTTCCCCACCGTGGCCAGTGAGGAGTTCTTGATTTCGCTTAAGAGGAATCTCTAGCAAAGAATACTTAACGCCTCAAGGTCACGCACGACCATAAGGAAGAATTGCGATGGCGATAGAAAATAGCATAAACAACCTTCACTTGTGGTTTTTTTTCCCTCACGATTTTAAGCGGTCACTACAGGGTTTTAATAAGAGCGATAATTTCAGAAAATATACAGCATTGTCACTATGGTTTACAAAAATGTTTCACAGGAGAATAAATGTTGCAAACAAAATGCTATTTACCGCAATTTTTGCTGACTATGGCACATTTTTGAACAACCACATTTGTGTTCCAAAAACCAAATTCATGAATCGGTACCAAAATATCGACTTTTATTTTTGCCTAAAAAAAATATTTACGTTGAGATATTCTATAGTTTTTTTTATTATCACAGGCACAACTGATTATAATAAGACCCATACGAAAACTAGGGAGATTACTTAAATAATGCCCAAATGTCAGTTTTCAGATGTCTGGTAGCGACTCACCCAGGTAGTGCGGGCTGGAATGATGGCTGAAAACGCTGAGAGTATCTGGGCTTTTGCTGTAGATAACTGACGCCTTTCGTCCTTCGCCATCTGAAGACAGGGCGAGAAACATAGAGAGTACTGAGTTATTTCAAAAATAGTTAAGATATTTGTGTACAAGGTATACAATCAAATTTTCCACTCATGTAAGACATTCAAAGTCCACAATTAGTGCGGAACCATAAATACTGAACCATAGGACAAATTCCCCAAATACAGTACCTCCACAGAGCTGATATGGACATAAAGACCATATGACGCGGTGGTTCCTTTGACATGGGCATGCCAATTCTCTGATAGGCTGCGCGAGGCTGTGGTAACATGCTTTGTGTGTGATTGGCTACTGCATGCTGCGAAAGGTTCCCCATTGGCCAGGAGCGTAGCCAAGGCAGAGGGATATGAGGGTTGTAACCCCACTCCCCATTTTGCAGTTAAAGTTGTCAACAATTAGTAATAAAACTATCAATAAGCCTCAAAATTTGATTAAAAAACTATTATTTTTATGTATGATTTATTTTATTATATTGTTAAGTATTTATGTCTTAGTGTTTGTCGTAATTAACACACGCGTCAGTAATGCTGTCACCAATATAATCTCCCTCCCTTCGACTTCATTCAATAGAATCCTTCCTATGAGAGATTTCTGTCTACGCTACTGATAATGGCTGCGGGCTGCCAAGTAGTTTACCAAGGGCTGCTTCAGAGCATATTGCTGGTTAGTAACGCCATCTTCCTAGCATGTGCGACTGGAATTCTTGGTATAAGTGACTGTTTCACCTCTGTGTTATTAAGTATCCTGTGATACCAGAGAAAAGTTCAAGACAACTAGCCCAAATTACAAACGAATTATTTGAACTTCAACTTATGAGATAATTTTAACAAGAATGCATTTTCACGCAGTATATGCTCTTGTAGTGTTGAAATATGCTTATTTATACATATACATGATCCCATTTTTGCGTTAAGTTTTTTTTGGTCGTGGACCTTTGAGCGGCTAGTTTATCCTTTTAATTCCCACGTTAATTTATAATTCTTAGTGCAGCATACAATAAATATTGTGACGTGTGCTGTACTTAAGCTGACAAAAAACTTGTCTAATCATCACAACCAATAAGCTATATGCTTTGTGTTCGGTAATCATGATATCAACCAATCGTAACGTAGAGCAGTAGAACGCTTTACGAAAAGTTACCTGCAGGGAAGATCATTGGGCACTTTAGCCTCTCAAAGTACAGTACCGGTCAAATATAAACTTCCTGTGCAACGTGTAGACAATTGCCTACATTGGGCACGAAAGGGTTATATCAGAAACTGATGATTGATATTTATTTACTGTAGTCGTAGCACAAGACTTACTCGCATTCAACTGCCGTGCTGAAGTTCTACGTAATGTGTTACGCTGCTACGTGTTAATAATTTGCCAATTAAAGTCAGTGAGCACAACTGAAACACTTCCTGGTTACTTTGCTCTGCCAACTACAAATGAAGTGCAAGTGAATATAAAAGTAGAAAAACAAACTTTCTTTTACCGTTTGTAGAGTGAAAACAGAAATAAAATAAGAATCAAAGCCAGCTCCGACGGATTGCTCTACATTCTCGCAATTAAAATCCATAAATCAAGTGATAATATTAAATTTGTAATAACTTTTCTTTTATACCACACAAATAAATAAACAGTAAAACATAAGGTAACTTCGATGGCAATCTTCAACTAACCTGCTCAAGTTGTTGATCAATGCCATACTCAAATGACTTGCACGATTCTCTGGGCTGCTATCAGAACGCATGCTGTAAGTATTTCTAAATGAGAGCTTCGAGAGGTCTGATCCCTGCAGGACAACACGTCCGTGCTACACCACTTGTCACACACAGCTGTAGTTTTTGTATAAGTTCAATATCATAGCTAGAGAACAGCAACTTTTGCGTAAGTGGAATAAACCTCAGCCTTATTTTTTTTTTATCAGTGCGAATGTCGATGTGGGGAGGAGATTTACGGTCTGTCCATGGTTTTTTTCACACTTTTTTAATCAAACCATTGAAAAATCACTCCATGTATTACGCATTTAGTTGATTGCTAAATATGTTATGTATCACAGGCGATTTATACTTATTTTAACATAAAAGTTCTTTATGTAATGTTAAATGTAAACTTTATATATATATTGTATCTGTAACTTATAGTACTTAATTTATAATAAATACTATTAGAATCGGAGAGAAAATACGTGTGTTGGTAATGCCTAGAAAGAATTAGTTATTATGCGAAATAATATGGAAGTGAGATCGCACGAATACGGTGTGTTGCCCCTCTGATGTATTTTTATAGACTTGGTTAAGGTTTATTGTACTCAAGTAAGGAACAAAACGTGCTTTATTAAGCGAGAGTTTCGAACAGAAAAAATTTCCACCGGTAGGTGCGCAAATTTCTAAAATATAACTTTTAATTAAAATTTTAGCCTACGTGAATAAAAACAGAGAAATATTTTACTAACTTACGAAGTTATTTTATATTTGATTTATGATTATTACAAATTTCCTGATCTTTAGAGAAGGGTTTAGAGAAAATGTGGTACACATGCGACACTAGGGCTTACCTAGTGGCGACGCATTTTTAGTTGCCAAACTTATAACATTGATCTTCCCAACCTGAGCAGAAGTAACCTTATAATGATTGTCGGAACCAAATTTTTAACTAATATGAATAAAAACAGATAATAAATTTCTGTTTTTAATTCCTAGTAATAAATGTCTCTGATTAGTGGCGTGTGGTGAACTATTGCAAGGTAAGCGAGTGCTTGCCCACTGCTGTGCATTCTCGTCGCACGCAGCAGGAGCCAGTAACCTCTGTGAAGCGTAGGGAATCAATGTATTTCGACCACCCACAACGAGCAGGCAAGGAACCCGTTACACACATAGTGTGGCGTCACCTGCCAAGATACGTTTGAATGGTGTATACGTAAACTTGCGAGCAACAAGGTGCAGCACAGAGCCGACGCCAGCTTACCTTTCAACAGTTAACCACATGCCACCGGTTCTAATGCAAAATATCGTGACACTCAGCCTGCACGAATGCGGTGCGTCGTACTAATGTCGTAATTCTACAGACTCGGTTAAGCTTAGTTTGCATGAGGCGGATGAATACACTGGAATGAGAACTTTAGCAGGGCTTCAGAAAAGTTGGATGTAACAGTGAATGAACTATACCTAGGGGCAGTGATATTTCACGAAAATATTTCGAGACAAGATACAGTCCAAAGCACTGTATGGTCATCCGGCTTCTTTGATTGGCTAAAAAATGTTCTAGCTCATGTTAACCGTTTGCGCACGAGTCACGAAGGTTCAGTGTCGGAATTGCTTAGTCCTGAGTGGCTTGGTCAAAGACGAACACGGCACCAGCAGCCAATGGAGGTATAACTACAGCTGAGGTGTTTATATAGTATTGAAGTTTACTGTGTGCTCAGATTTTTACGTGAAAAGTCACTGGCCCTAACTATACCTAGAGGCACCTGCTTTGTGCAAAAATGTTACAGGACAAGTTAAACTCCAAAACACATTAATTCAGAACCACTTTCGTGACTCGATGATTTTAATTGTTACGAGTCTCATCCATAAGCCAGCCAATCATTGACGGTCAGCATCGGAGAAACATCTTTATGATTGGCTCACTCGCGTAACTGCCTCTCTCCACACAAAGACAAGTGTACAGTAGCCAAAGGAGGACCGCAAGTATGCACATGGGTAGAGACGGGAAAAATTCGCGAGTTCATTGACCTTGAGACTAGACTCCACATTTGTTTGCACACTCAAGGAGATATCAACTGCTCATTGGCTGCCTGCTTTCACAGTGAGTGGTCATGATTGGGACTGCATTTTGTTGTCTGCTTACTATCGGCTCATAGTCCTGGAGGAGGTGAGCCAATTGCAACATTAACGCTAAGATACATTTGTTTCAATTATAGCTTGTCCCGAAATGAATCCGCGAATTTTTCAGGTCTTCACGAAAAAACAGGTGTGACTAAGCCGTACCTGGTGGACCGAGGGTCTCGTGCGGCACAGCCAGCCGGCCGTGATCGTTCTCCATGTCGAGCNCTAAAACACAAGGTAACTTCGATGGCGATCTTCAAGTAACCTGCTCAAGGTGTTGAACAATACCATACTCAAAATACTTTCACAATTCTCTGGGCTGCTATCAAAACGCATGCTGTAAGTATTTCTAAAGGAGAGCTTCGAGAGGTCTGATCCCTGCAGGACAACACGTCCGTGCTACACCACGTGTCACACACAGCTGTAGTTTTTGTAACAGTTCAATATCATAACTAGAGAACAGCAACTTTTGAAGTGGAATAAACCTCACCCTTATTTTTTATATCAATGCAAAGGTCGTTGTGGGGAGGAGATTTACGGTCTGTCCGTGGTTTTTTTCACACTTTTTTAATCAAACCGTTGAAAAATCACTCCATGTATTACGCATTTAGTTGATTGCTAAATATGTTATGTATCACAGGCGTTTTATACTTATTTTAACATAAAAGTTCTTTATGTAATGTTAAATGTAAACTTTATATATATATATTGTATCTGTAAATTATAGTACTTAATTTATAATAAATACTATTAGAATCGGAGAGAAAATACGTGTGTTGGTAATGCCTAGAAAGAATTAGTTATTATGCGAAATAATATGGAAGTGAGAGCGCACGAATATGGTGCGTTGCCCCTCTGCTGTATTTTTATAGACTTGGTTAAGGTTTATTGTACTCAAGTAAGGTACAAAACGTGGTTTATTAAGCGAGAGTTTCGAACAGAAAAAATTTCCGCCGGTAGGTGCGCAAATTTCTAAAATATAACTTTTAATTAAAATTTTAGCCTACGTGAATAAAAACAGAGAAATATTTTACTAACTTACGAAGTTATTTTATATTTGATTTATGATTATTACAAATTTCCTGATCTTTAGAGAAGGGTTTAGAGAAAATGTGGTACACATGCGACACTAGGGCTTACCTAGTGGCGACGCATTTTTGGTTGCCAAACTTATAACATTGATCTTCCCAACCTGAGCAGAAGTAACCTTATAATGATTGTCGGAACCAAATTTTTAACTAATATGAATAAAAACAGATAAGAAATTTCTGTTTTTAATTCATAGTAATAAATGTCTCTGATTAGTGGCGTGTGGTGAACTATTGCAAGGTAAGCGAGTGCTTGCCCACTGCTGTACATTCTCGTCGCACGCAGCAGGAGCAAGTAACCTCTGTGAAGCGTAGGGAATCAATGTATTTCAACCAATCACAACGAGCAGGCAAGGAACCCGTTACACACATCGTGTGGCGTCACCTGCTGAGGTACGTTTAAATGGTGTAAACGTAAACTTGCGAGCAACAAGGTACATCACAGAGCTAACGCCAGCTTACCTTTCGACAGTTCACCACATGCCACCGGCTGTAATGCAAAATATCGTTACACTCAGCCTGCACGAATGCGGTGCGTCATGCTTATGGCGTAATTCTACAGACTTGGTTAAGCTTAGTTTGCATGAGGTGAATGAATATACTGGAATGAGAACTTTAGCAGGGCTTCAGAAAAGTTGGATGTGACAGTGAATGGACTATACCTAGGGGCAGTGATATTTCACGAAAAGATTTCGAGACAAGATACAGTCCAAAGCACTGTATGGTCATCCGGCTTCTTTTATTGTCTTAAAAAATGTTCTGGCCCATGTTAACCGTTTGCGCGTGAGTCACGAAGGTTTGGTGTCGGAGTTACTTTGTCCTGAGTGGCTTGGTCAAAGACGGACATTGCACCAGCAACCAATGGAGGTATAACGACAGGTGAGGTGTGTATATAGTATTGAAGTCTACTGTGTGCTCCGATTTTTACGTGAAAAGTCACTGGCCCTAACTATACCTAGAGGCGCCTGCTTTGTGCGAAAATGTTTCAGGACAAGTTAAATTCCAAAACACATTAGTTCAGAACCACTTTCGTGACTCGATGATTTGAATTGTTGCGAGTTTTATCCATAAGCCAGCCAATCATGGACGGTCAGTATCGGAGAAACATCATTATGATTGGCTCACTCGCGTAACTGCCTCTCTCCGCGCAAAGACAAGTGTCCAGTAGCTGAAGGAGGACCGCAAGTGTGCACATGGGTAGAGACCGGAAATATTCGTGAGGTCATTGACCTTTAGGCTAGACTCCACATTTGTTTGCACACTCAAGGAGATATAAACTGCTCATTGGCTGCCTGCTTTCACAGTGAGTGGTCATGATTGCGACTGCATTTTGTTGTCTGTTTACCATTGGCTCATAGTCCTGGAGGAGGTGTCAAATAGGTCGTGAGCCAATTGAAGAAGTATCACTAAGATACATGTGTTTCAATTCTAGCTTGTCCCGAAATTAATCCGCGAATTTTTCAGGTTTCTAGGTATTGGAAGTCTAGACTCCGCGTGAATCTTACTGTGAGAAACAGGTGTGACTAAGCCTATACCTGGTGGACCGAGGGTCTCGTGGGGCACAGCCAGCCGGCCGTGGTCATTCTCCATGTCGAGCGGCGCGGGTCCTTGGTGCAGGGAGGACCTCTTGCGCGTGTCCTCGCAGGTCCTGCGGCGTCCTTCCACCACCGGGTCGGCCGCGATGCTCACCTTGCGTCGTGGGGACTCAGTCTCGGCCTGCTGCTGCGGCCCGTCGCTAGCCATGTCTGCAAGCACACCACACAAACTCCTGTCACTCACTGGCTCGCTGCACCTTCACACACTTAATCGGATACAGTGAAAAATCACTCGGAAAAAGTGGAAACGGCCCCACTTATTGGAGTGGAGATATTTTCACAGTTCTTCATATCGAGGTTTTGAGAGCCGACGAGGGCGAAGCGAGGTGAGTATGGAATATCGTTGGGGCTTGCAAGAGGGAGGGGGAGGCGCGAGATCCTCGAGAAATCCCACCAACCAGCGGCACCGTCTGGCACGATTACCATGTTCGAAAATCCGGGGCAACCCCACCGGGAATCGAACCATGTTCGCCTTGGTAAGAGGCGAGTTGTCTGACCACTACACCGCCATGGGCCTTAGACAGTTCGCGTCCCGCCAAGACAAATCGGAGTCGCTCCAGGATTTTCGCACGTGGGATCCGCGCTGGAAGATGCCGTTGGTCAGCGGGTTTTCTCGGGGATCTCCCCCTTGCATTGCGGCCCTTGCATTACATACTCACCTCACTTCACCATCATCAGCTCCTAAGATCCCGATGTAACTACTTTTTTTTATAAAATAACATAGCGAAATCAATATTTTAAAATTCTATAATGTACAAATAAAATAAATAAAACTATTTGTACAAGATTTAGCAAGTGCAACTGAACATCTAGTCTTATTTGATTTTAAGGTGTTCTTAGTAAAAGTTATTTTACAAAAATTCACGAGCAGCCACAAATCACAAATAAGCAAGAATGTCCTTCTATTCGGCATTTTTTTAGTTGCAAAAATATTTCCTTGTGCGATTTTATTGAAGTCTTGAAGTACCACTTGGCATCTTCTTTCTGTAGGAATTATCTCATTTCTGTACGCAAGTTA
>NQII01000411.1:212092-294623 GCA_002778355.1 Clitarchus hookeri | reverse complement strand
GGGGGGAGGAAATAGACTCCTTGCATCACACTTTATGGGCTTGGCGAGCACGCATGTGTAGTTTCTAGCACTTTCATATAAAGTTATTTACAGTGAGAGGTAAAAGATACCCATTTCGGTTATTTTGTAGTTTTCTGAGTCCTCGGTTTTAATATACCCCCTCAACGACTATTTAATTACACAACGTAAAACTATTTGCTTCTGTAAAATCATTTCAAATTTTTCCTTTCCTATTATTGGTTTCTCTTCCCACCTAATTTAATAAACGACGAATGATAGCATACAGTGGCAGTTTAGCTACCCAACATGATTTGATGTATTCTTTATATTATTGTGCATCTGCTCGTAACTCGTTAAATTGTGTTACATCTTTACAAAATACGCCCTCTGTATGTATGCCCCAAATGAACAACATTTCAAGATCATTAAACCACTGTCGTTATGGTGATATCAGACACGTCACTATGTTATTATTTCTCTCTAAACATGTGCTTATTTATTTATTTCCTTCTGCACTCCGTGACATTCCACCTAGATAAAATGCCACAATTGGTTTAGTGGCCAATGCCCACTATCGAACATACAGGATAATTACTAGTAGTGGAGATTTTGTTGAAGTGACTAATCTTATCGCACGTGTAAATTGTGAGTGATGCTGCTGTTAACACGTTGAATTCTTAAGTTTTTGCTGGCTGAGATAAATCAAATACGATATTATTAAGGTATGTTTGAAATCCAATTGTTTTTGTATGCGGCTTTTTTTATTATTATAAGGTGAATCTGCACAATATGTGATTTACACGTTTGTTCAAAGTTTGTTATCTCTATCATTCATTTGTCTATTACTAAATTATTAACGCATCTGTGTCTACGATATGTCGTTTAAATATTATGTTCATTAATTTATAAACCATTACAGTAAAAAAAAGGGGCCCTTGTATAGAAAACACAAAGGTCACATTTGCTAATTGTGGACTGCCTAACTGTTATTAATTAAGTGTTGTTAATTGTAATTTTTTAAAAATCAAAACACTATTTAATACAAGTATAACTTTTTTGATAATAACTTCCAAAATTTATACACAGAAAATTAATTAAAATTAAAAATTACACTGTAAAGTCAATGGTTATGAATTTTTTTTTTACTGTTTACTGGAATGTGAGTTTGTAGAACACAACAAAACATGTTGGAAACACTTGCATTCAATTAAAATAAATAGAAAATTTTTTTTACTGGTTATCAAAATACGTATTTATTGAAAATAGTAAATGCAGTTGTATAGTTATGTTATCTTTATAACTACTTTCTCGTAATTGTTATGATTTCAGTTTTAAGAAATTATGATCGCGCGACACTTTAAAGCATAACCGCCAGTTTGAGAAAATATGAAATTTAGTTCTTTACTGAACGCGAAAGTAAAACTTTATCATTTATATTTCTCATGCTTGAACATACTCCTTTGATGAATAATAATGCAAAACATTACGCAAAATAAATTTATCCCACTGTATATAAATAAAAATATATATATGCACACACACATATACATACATGCATGCATACATGTACACACACAACAGTGAAGTGAAGAAAATTAATGTTAGCCGTGAAGAGGGTTGCAACGTAAAATCGATGATTAAGGCAGCAAAACTATTTCCAACACCAGTTCACCTATTGCCAATAGAATCGTTAAAACACGTGATCTAACAATTTTCCAACAGGCCCACTTTTTTATATAAGCAGCATTTTGAATAAACTAAGTGTATTTGTTTTTTGTTTTAAAACATAAAGAGAGAATGTGTGCAGCCGTTTAAAAGCAAGTATTTATATTATAAATATTGTTTAAACCTATCAATCCAATGGACGTCGTTTTCATGGCTGTATCGGTTAACCGTCGTTCATGTTCTGCGGGACGGAATTTTTTTATCGCGCAACTATCATTCACACTCTACCCCACATTGCCTCCGTGTTTAAAACGCTTTGAGTACGGCCGACAATGTAAAATTACGTCACCTTAATTCAAATTAGTTGTATGGAGTTATGGAGTTTGCCGTAACGTTACGACGTCCGTGGGGGCAGTGAAATTTCGCGGGAAGATTTCGAGACAAGTTATATTTCAAAACAGTGCACGGTTGTTTACCTTTCTCGATTGGCTACATTAACAAAAAACCCTGAGTACGCGAATCGCTTAGGTTCACTGCTAAAGTTGTTGTATTCTTAATGGCCCAGTTAAAAACACAAACGGCCTCTCAAGCAGAGAGCAACCAATGGCAAAATATAAATTTATGTTTGGGCTTAAAGTATTGAAATGTACCATGTGCTCAGATTTTTTTTCGCAAAACATCACTGTAAGACATCCGTATACTTTGAGGACACGGACGAAGAAATATGACCCTGTGAACAGTATTTACAGGGTTCTTTGTGCCGAAATATTGCGTCGGCAGCACTCAAAGTTTGGATAACTAAAATTAACAGGAAGTTGGAATTTTTTTTTTTTGGGGCACTTTAAACTCGGCATTTTATTGGTAGAGAGTCGGTCAGTAATGAACTTTGTTCAGTATGTTAAGTACTCCGTATGTTTTAAGAACCAAACTGTCAGTTGTAAATGAGAATACAGGCACCAACAGAAATTATGATCACGCAGTCGTGAATATATGCGACACACTTCTAGCTCGTCTTATAGTCCGGGGGGTTACACGATATTAGGCAGGTGTACCAGTTTTTTTGGCTATTCGGTGTAAATGAAAAAATAAGTCAATAAATTGCATTTATTTATATATTGTTCAATACAGTAATTGTCTCATTGTTATTAATTTTGGTGACTAAATTAGTGTAACCTAAGATAACCTAACCTATACGCAAAATGTAAATAAGATTTTAATATAAACAAAAATAAGTTAGCTTTATGTCAACGCAAGTATAAAGAGCTCGTGAAAGATTTCATAATTAGGAAACGACCAAACACGTCATTCATGAGATGATTTTTCGAAGGTTTGATTAAAAAAGTGTGAATAAACCGTGAATAGACTATAACAGGGAATTCAAAGAAAATGGAACAGGATAAAAGAACGTTTGTATAATGCACGCCATATACGCAGTAAAATTGTTCTCTAGCTTATAAGTAATTATTTGGGTGCTAGTTGCCAAGTTATTTTTGAAACGCTACAAGTATATTAACATTCTATTATATATAGGAGTATATATATAATTACTGTAGAACCTAATATTTTGGCCCTACTTTTATTATTATTTAAAATCTTTCATTTTGTACACGTGGCTGTGGCAATGAAATTATCTCCATATTTAAATAATTGTAAAAGTAGAGTAAAAAAATTGGTACTATTGTAAATGAATATATATATCATACTCTCATTCATTACATTTCAACAGTTTTGAGACACATTTGTACGGTTCTAAACAAAATTAATTTTTTTTCCCCAGCTGTATGACATTTTCAAATTTGGTTGGCACGCACGGACTACTTATAATTTTCATTCTCGTTAATATTCACAGCAATCTCCACACACGTATGTTAGTATCATACGATTACATTTCATTGGTTCGGATTCACTTTCGCTCACTTGAATATATTTATGTGCATGTAAATTTATTTACCTTCAGTATCATCGCTAGTTACAATTTGGTTATGACACATACAGTGGTGGGCAGGATAAAGTGGCCACTCTAAAGTATAATAGTTAAATAATATTTCAATTTTCTACTGTAAGCAAAACAAAAACAGAAATTTCATCCTGCATACAATATAGTTATTTAGAAAAAAATTATTGCAAAGAATTAATTTTTTAAATTCAATTTTAGATACAATTTTACAGATTGGCTACTTTGGCTTGCTATGTCAGGTAAAGAGTCCACTGAATGGTAACGTAAGTGCTTCGCATTTACCAGTTTCTCCCCTTTTATATAGAGAATGAGTATAAAAGAATACTCCAAATTGAAGATATTTAATATCAAAACCTAACAACCTACAACCTTGATTGACCAATCAAATGAACCGTGGAACCGTGAAGTTTGTTTATCATACATTCATAAATAATCACTGTTACCACCATGAGTGGCCCGAACGACATCTACGCGATAACCAAACTCGTTACGCTCTTGTCAGCATGTCCGGTGTTACGGTTTGAATGGCGTTTGTAACTCTCGTTTTGAGGTGGTGAGGGGGAAGCGAGCTCGCATTCGACACGTCAATGTGAAGGGGACGGTCTGATGTTGCCTTTATGTGCCCAGTACGAGGTAGACGAGGCCTTCAAGTCTAAGCTGGTGTTTTAGCGATGAAGCGACGTTCCATACAAATAAATGGTAAGGTGAACAGCACAACGTGCGGATATGGGGTCAGGAGCCTCCACATGAAACCACCGAATATGAGCGCGCTTCCCCAAAGTGGACATATTTTGTGCTGTTTCCATAGACACTGTTTACGGCCCTTTCTTTCTTCACGAGCCCACTTTTAATGGAATCCCTTATTTGGACATGCTTACAGAGTGGTTGTTTCCTCAGTTAGAAGAGGTGGCGGGGAAATTCATTTTATATCAGGATGGTGCACCACCCCATTGGCACCTAGCTGTCCGCGGATACCTGAACGAGACGTTGCCGCAAAGCTGGATTTATCAAGGAGCAGCTGGTGACCAGGCTCTTCATCACTGGCCCCCAAGAAGCCCGGATCTTACCCCGTGCCATTTTTTTTCTATAGGGGTACATAAAGGATTAAGTGTTTTTCCACCATTGCCGCCTAACATTGACGAGCTCAAAATGAGAATTACGGACGCCATCCAAACCGTAACACCGGACATGCTGACAAAAGTGTGGAACGAGTTTGATGTCGTTCGGGCAGCTCGTGGTGGTCACATTGAACATTTATGAAGATTGGTAAACAAACTTTACAGTTCCACGGTTAATTTTATTGGTCAACCAAGGCTGTAGGTTGTTTGGTTTTGATAATATAGACCTTCGAAGTTGGGGTATTCTTTTATAGTGATCCTGTACAATCTACATATATAAACTGAAGACCGAATTAAACACCAGTATGTCACGAAAACAAATACAAACACATTTCTGCCATTGCCGAGATTTTAGAAAATACATTTGACCTATTGCGGCTGTCTGCAAGAAGCGATGGTGCTGTTCCTAGCGTTACTTTTCATGTCTCATAGTGTTACCTCTCCTTTTGCTAACGGTAATCATTGTTCTCTCAATTTGTGAAAGTTTCAACTCGTTAGTTCAAACTCGTCAGGATGTTGGTCACCTTGCCGACTTGGACGCCAATACACAAAACCTTGTCTACAGTAAAAACTTAATAATCTACTACATTCATATGACGTTTTTTTAAAGATTAGGGCATAATCATTTGGTGATATCATAATAAATAATTATAAGCTTACTATTTATTGAGATGAAATCAACCGTATTCGTCACCTACCTTACATCGGACGTGAACAAAACCGTAAAAACTTTAATAAAACGAATAACTTGTAGTACAGCCATCTCTGATACTCTCGGACCAGTAATGTCTTCCCTGTAAACTTTTAAAAACCCTTGCCACCAGACGGCAGCACAATCCAGTGGAGTAACAGCTGATGGCCACTTTACCAGCACCGGTAACTTCACTCTGCTCTCCCGAACTCCCCAAGCGACTAAACCAGATCTTTCCGTTGCACGCACCACACGGCGACAGTTTGCAAACTGTCAAATATTAGCACTTCTCGGGTGGCCGGCCATCTAACGAAGCACGTTCCTAGGTTAAATAAACCATGCAGTGCTATGCTGCTTTACATTTGCCTTGTGCCTCGAACGGGCCTCCCCAGGGTCGGATCGTCTCCGCTGAATGATTCCAAACACCGGAAACGTTTAGGCGAAGATGCTCGACATTTGCCGTTCGCGAATGCAACACGTGCCAAGCAAAGTCAGTTGGAATACAAAGAAATTTGTAAACAGCCTTAGTCTTCCATCAACTACAGTTAATATAACAGGTACCCAGTTAAAATATCCCTAATTGTTTTGGGAAATTGCAGGCGAAACACATACAAGAAATCTTCTTCAATTTGCGGAACCCATTATTTGTATTAACAAATCTCCTAGTCTCATTAAAAAAAATTCTGCGTTTTTATTTTACTTTTCATTTAACAGTTTATTCACATTTTTGTTTTTAATAAAAGTTTCAAAATAAAGTATTTTTTCTCTTTAACTATGCAGGCATTGCGTTCCTTGTGTAGGACGTAATTTATAATAAAACGTCTACTCCGGACTGGGAAATCACTCCAACACCACAGCCACTATTTAACTGACTTGCATTGGTTGTGCAGTGAGAAATACACCGGTTTAACCACCTGACCTTATTAATTCTTCCGAGTGCAACCCATGCAATACAAACTAATAAAACAACGCCCAAGGTACATAAATATGTGACGAAACAGAGTATAATGATGACATCCAAAGAAAAAGCATTAACGCCTTCAAAATGACCACGACAACGCTCTTGAACCAGTTAACACGCTCGTGCACGATGGTTCACACTCCTGACGATTTTACAAAATATATCATACTAGCTGTGCCCACGGCTCAACTCGCGTGAACAACACAATTACTGTTTAGAATTATTTTTCAAATAAATTTAAATTTTACTTAGTGTTAATTACGAGATAAATAATCATTTTAAACAGCAGATGAGGAAACAACAGCTTGAATTTTGCGTATTTATTTATTGTGAAATTAAATGGTTAAAACGCTTATTAGTATTTCTCTTTTAAAGACAGATATATGTTACCACTGAGTTTTTTTTTTAGTTCTCTTTATTTTACACATTTTTTTTTACTACATGATATTGTTCCATCTTTAACGGTTTAGACAGTGTATTGCCAGAGAGCGCGCTGGCGGCAAACTTTTTTCCCACTTGATTCACTATTATCGTCACTGCTTATTCCTTATGTTAATTTACGTAACAAAATATATACTAAAACCTGGCCAGAGAACACAGCTATGAATTAAAATAAAAAACACGTAAATCAGGTAAGTGGTTCTCGAGTGATAAGCGCACTAACAGACAGACAGCCAGAGAAACGTTGAGTTTTATATTTTGTATAGATTGCTATAACAACGAAATGTGCCAAAAACTTCGGCAAAGTTGAAAAATTAATTTCGTAGGGAAACGTATGTTGGCGTTATAAAATTTTTCTCGCTGCATCTAGTGAACTTCGTCGATATTCTGAAGTGCGAGGAGCTGGGCTTCGCACGGAGGTCGATCGTCGACCTTTGTCTGGAGAGATAACCGTTGAGACAGCTCGCCTTCAACGCCGACGACACGCAAATGCCCGTAAAGCGGGCTGATTTACATATAAAACTCCCTCTGAACATAGGTTGAGGACGAGATGTACGTTAAGCATATAGGCTATATGGTTTCGAAATGGACCTTAAATCCAGATTACCGTCGAAATGAGGAGCAAATTTTGACAACTAGGCATATCCACAAAAATCAGAAATATTATCGACTTCAAATAGATGATTTACGCACAAATACGTTTCAGGTTTATAAAAAAAATCCGGTTCAAAATGCCTGCAACATTCCGTATTTTGCCTATGTGCAAAACTTAGACATGTCCATCGAAGAAAAAATATTATTTTGCTATGCATCGGTTGAAATGTATATTCTGTGGCTTGCATTATGTATTGTGTCTATCCAGGCCTGTAAGATTGCAGCGATCTTCCATACTATTTAGCAATATGTAGTGTTTTCCTTAGCGCATAATATTTTGACATGGTTAGTACTTCCTACCTTACGTGAGAGCTTTTAATTATGCCTTGTGTTATGTTTTGAATATAACTTGGTCCTATATGTCGTACACGGATGTCGTTCGTATGCTATAAACTTAACCTGTGAATGTAATTCCATAGAGTATATGG
This sequence comes from Clitarchus hookeri, assembly GCA_002778355.1. Classification (NCBI taxonomy): domain Eukaryota; kingdom Metazoa; phylum Arthropoda; class Insecta; order Phasmatodea; family Phasmatidae; genus Clitarchus; species Clitarchus hookeri. The sequence goes on along the minus strand of NQII01000411.1, from coordinate 286,708 downwards.
TTTCTAGAAATGAAACGGGCCTGACTATTAGTTGTTGCGTATTGGTAAAGGAGATAATAAACCCCATTAATGTATGACCTCCCAAAAATATTTAGAAATCTGTAATACTATTAAAATAAAATTTTTGTCAAAAAATTTAATCGTTATTTAACCGACAGTTATAATACCTCAAGTTTCATTCTTTGAGCCAATTGCGTTAATAAATAAAGCAGAAGTAATTTAATTTTCCAACTGTGTTTATGACTGGCCAAGCAGACGATATATTTCAACAGTGTTGTGTTCAAGACCAGGCAAATTCACGACACTCGTTTCAAAGTTGGCATGCGCATTTGTTTTTCTTTAATAAAGACGGGTATAATATTTCTCAAAATAAATTTTTGAAACCACAATTCCACTACTAAAAGGCTATACAATGACGTTTTTAGTCTCGCTTTCCTGTACAATTGGATAAGATTTACGTCTAGTTTTGATGCTCTTCAGCATTCATTCCGTTTTTGCAATAAAGTGTATGAAGTTAAATGTGTATGTATGTGAACGTGCGCATAGTACACAAAGAAGATAAGCCTTCGGAACACATAAACTTTAGCAGGTTACGTTTGTTCACCCGGCGAAATTTAAAGCATATGTAGGAGGTATATTGCCTATTCCCTGTTTAGCCAAAGAGTACGTAATTTCACTGGCTGTTGTAAATTACGTTCATCAAAATAAAACGTTTTAATTCCCAGTGCATGCGAGCTGTATTTTTCTGGTTGAGCTCGTATTCGAGTTAAAAGTGACATACTTTAAATCCCATATTACTATCTGTATTATAATTTTCCTCGCAATAATATTAAAAAAACCTTTTTTTAATGTTGACACAAAATGTGTGAAAAAATTTTATTATACGGAATAAACTATTATTTTTTATTGTGCACCTTACCTAACGTATAGGGGTAAGTATCCGCGATTGACATAACTTTGTGTAGTTTTGACCACGATCGCCCCAGCGCCAAAATACAAAGAGAGGTTTCGTAAATTCTGAACACAGAGGGCAATTCCGTATTGACATAGACACGTTTCTGGGCATTTAGGTAACTGGGTAACGGAGGAATTTCATTATTTTATATCTTGGCCGAGTACTGTTCAACTTGTAGACATGTAATATAGTTTCAATAAAAAATCTAACCAACCAAGTAATTTGCAGGAATGCATGTAAAATATAATTTATATTTTATTTAACTTACAAAAATCAAATGGAATTTTTTTAATTGACGCCACAAGGTACCTTAAAATAAATTTTCATAGTTTCATGAAAAGTAATCCTTCTATACATATTTTTGAAAAGTGTTGTATAAAAGTCAGTTTTAGATATATTGTAACCAATGGCAGCCTCTCAAATTTTATAAAATGTATAAATGGGCACACACAAAATTAAATTATCTACATTACCTCTAAGTTTCCTTAGTCTCATTTTCGAAAAAGGTAAGGTTTATCCTTTTTGTAAGTCACAAACAAAAATATTTATTACTTAGACAAGTAAAATTTTCCAAAGCAGTGCAAAGGAAAAAAAGTTTAATGCTCTAGGCACGATTCCATTAATAATTTTGCCGCGTTGAAAAGAATTTGATTGGTGCATTAAANTGTTATAAAATGTATAAATGGGCACACACAAAATTAAATTATCTACATTACCTCTAAGTTTCCTTAGTCTCATTTTCGAAAAAGGTAAGGTTTATCCTTTTTGTAAGTCACAAACAAAAATATTTATTACTTAGACAAGTAAAATTTTCCAAAGCAGTGCAAAGGAAAAAAGTTTAATGCTCTAGGCACGATTCCATTAATAATTTTGCCGCGTTGAAAAGAATTTGATTGGTGCATTAAAGTACTCAGTATTTAGATCCGATGCCATAAAAATGATATTTTCAGTAAATGGTTACTTTACTTTGATTATGACCATTTTTAAAATCGCAAACAACACTATCGCCCTTTAAAAAGACACAAAGATATTTTAAAAGGTGGCTCAAACGTCGTGCAAAACTCACAGACAGGATACAGAACATTTGCGGTTCTATTTAGCAACCTATCGCTTATGGTTGACTTATCTGAAGCCGCACTTAGCACTCGATAACCTTCAACTCGCAGAGTAATTAACTTGTGTGGCTGACGTCACAAGCCATCGGCTGGGAACAACAACGACCATTGTCTTCTAAATGACCTATGTTGCAGTCCCGTGCAGTTCTCACGACTGTCTTGCAACAGTTTGGCAATAAGACATTGTCTCCAAATTTAGATTTTAAACGTGCTGTTTGTACCAAATGTCACTGTTAGGAAAGTCTAATTATCAAATTAAAGTTCATGGCACATCATGTTATCAAATAAAATATTATTTCCATGTAGAATGAAAACCTACTGTTTTTTTATTAAGAAGTTAATAGACTAAGCATTAAATATTTATGTTGTATTGAAAACAAATTATGTTGCCAACAGAGATTTAGAGATTTAGTAATGAAAGCGAAACTTAGTAGGCCTCCATCTTGCTAAGACGTACAGAGAGGAAAGTAATACAGTTCTTCGTCTTGCTGATGGATTTGAAGTTTTCTCTTTGCAAAAATGAGTTCTATGCTCATCTATTACGGACGTTTCTGTAAACTAACTCAATTTATTTACACTAATTCTCAACACTGCCCAAAGAACAAATAATTTCAATCACCAGACAAATGGTTCGCACCTACTGTTTTAAGTGCATGACCTTTATCGTTCTATCATCGTATTGGAATGCGCTTGTCCACGTGTGGGTTCACCGAGAAGAAATTTTTGTCACGTCGAAACTATATTGTCATTTCAATATTTAGGTGTAACCGCGAAATAACTTTTGTGGTTGCCAATTAATTATTTGTGTTTTAAAAAACAGCAATGTTTTAGTTTGTAGCAGCAACATATCACAATGCCAGCAGCAGAACTGGTTAGTGGAACTAGCAAAAGGGGTTTTGAGGGTCGTGGTCTTTGGTAGGTAGGTGTAGTTTAATGTATCGTGGGCAGCATCATAAAGAGAAGAAGCGAGCATTGCTTCTGTTTATTAAACCATATCGCATAGCATTTGAAAACCGAAAAAACAATGGCCAGACCACGAATCAAACCCGGGCCCTCTCGAATGCGAGTCCGTTGTGTTGCCACTGCGCCATCGCGCTCGGTATTGTAGGCTTTGACTTGGAAACACTGATACACTACAAATCTAATAAGTGGAACCAACACAAACCCCTGGATACTTCACTTCACAGAAAGTTTGACTAGTATAGGCATGGTGTAGGGCGGACTATTTATTTTACACATAATTAAAATCTTCTTTGATTAACCTGTCAACTAAATTATTTTATTAATAAATTACAACTGTTGAATTAAATTTTTTTAACTAATAATGTTTAGTCTCGTATCTATAAATCGCTGAAAATAAATAATTAACGAGTACCTAATAAAAAATTTTAAATTTAGTTTGTAAATATCATTTTTAAATTAATCAATAAGAGTGCACTAAAATTTTTTTTAAAGATTTGTATAGAATATAAAAATTTTTATTAACCACAGTGACTTATTAAATGTTTAAATTTAGGTTGTAAACATAATTTTTATATTTAGGCTTAAATTATTTTAATTATAATGGTTTAGTTATATTTTTATTTATTAATAAAAGTGATTCAGTTAATAAGTTAATTAAAGAAGGTTTAAATTATATGTAAAATGCCACATGCTATGCCATATCGATAATATACTATATTTCATATAAGCTCACTAAATCTTGACAGTTATGATGGTATATATATTATTTGATGATGTGCTCGCAGGTCACAATGTCAGTCCAAAAGTACTATTCCACTGGTTAACCAAGGGTCTCAGATTCACATTTTTGCAAGAAATTTTGACTGACGCTGTGGCCTGCAAGAACTGTCAATATTTAGTGAACTTACATGAAACAGGATATAATAGTTGGTTTTCTAGGATCTCATTTCACCGACATTCGGACCAGTTGTACGCTTTTAAACATCCTTGTAGCAAAATGCGGTATCTTGTACCGCAAGATAATGTGCAAATTAGAGGCGTTATTAAATAGCTCTTAATAAACGCGTCTGTTGCAAATATTTAGCCGCAAAATTGCAGAGCGTGCTGCCTAACCATGGTTTTTGTTGGTTTTCCTGCGTAATGACTTCCAAACACTGTAGATTTCATTTAAGATGCCATTACATCGTTTCAGACACTGAATAACTGCCATCTGGCAGTAAAAAAGACATTACAAATTATAACTTTTCTATGCATAATATTAAAGATGCAGTCTTTCTTGTTTTAAATGCGTTCACAGAAATCAGGAATAAGGAATGATGTCATTTTAACCTTCATAACATCTCTCATTCTACAAAATTTGTGGTGAAACCATCAGGTATAGCTGATTCCGGAGAATGTATTTGAGAGTGAAGCAAGCGCACTTGTAATAAAATAACACTTTCGTTACCAAAACTATAAAAGTATTACCCTTGAAGAAAATGCGATTACTATGCGCTGCAAAATGTCCCTGGAACGATGGAACGGCCTCTTAAAGTGTTCAGGACTAACTAATGACTACAGACAATATTTTATCCCGAGAAAAATTGACTTTTTCATCAGTTTCTACGTAGGCCTACTATATTCATGTGCCACACGTTTCTTTAGTTTTTGGCTACCGGGCATGTACTATCCCATTTCATTGGACCAATGAAAGCCGAGCGTTTGTGATTGCCATGCAAACAACTAAGCCCAGTCAAAACCTTGACTGGGCTTAGTGACTGGGCATTTTCCACTTGCTCTACTTGTATACAGCTTCGTGTATACGGCTCGAAAGGCGCGTGTCTGGGATGTAGGCTGGCCTTGAAGAGATGATAGATACAGGATGTGGGTTAAAGTTACGTGGGCGCGGAAATGCGTCCAGAGTTGAGTCGTCTTATTTGTGATGGGCTGCAGAGCGACTTGAGACATGCCGAGGATTTCAGGGCTTTCAAGGATTTACTCCCGTAACTAAGGCAGGTCCTTAGTTGCAACGTAGAAGTGCAGTGGCTCTGACCGAGATTATTTGGCATATTACGTCAGTAACATCTGGGCACCGCGTTTCTGGGAGTCCGACCTTGAAACTTCTCAAGTGCCGGAAGATTCTCTGAGCAGGACATATTNATCTGGGCACCGCGTTTCTGGGAGTCCGACCTTGAAACTTCTCAAGTGCCGGAAGATTCTCTGAGCAGGACATATTTAAAAAAAAAAAATTACAAGTCTCTTGGTAATACCAGCCTAAGTGTTAGAACGTTATTAATGCACGTGTGCAATATAATGGCAAGCACAGGTCACAAGTCGCATTGATGTTCACCAAGAACTGCGGTAAAATCATACTTGGCAAAATACTCAAGTTCATTTGTAGAAATCTAAACCAACGTATTCCTGGCACAAATCAAGAAATTTTAATGAAAGCATGCGAAATAAATTATTTAAAAATTATTGGTTATGAATACGTGCTATATGAACGATCAATAAAAGCTTGAATTGCATAAGGCGTGATACTAATTCAGTGTGGAAGAACTAGGAAACTATCCTATGAGATTTCATATTCTAAAATATTTACAAGAGATCGTTAACATCAACATGCTTTAAGTACAATTATTTCTGAGGCTACATAATTTTAATTTTTGAGGCGAAAGAAATAATTTCTATAGAACATATAAATAAGGAAATTAAATCATTTCTAACTGCATAACGTCATAAGGGTATTTTCATAGGGTCCTTTCTTATGTGTACAAGATAAGCGATTTTTTTTTTTAAATTGTGTAAAATAATAAGTGATTAATTTTGTAGTAGAATATAATATAAAGAAAAGGGAAGGGGCACCGATGTTTCTTTATTTAAGTATTAGATTTATGAAAGTGGCGATATCCAAATTTAAAAATAACTATTTGAATAATATGACAGTTGTTTACTGGCTGTGTACTGCCTTTAGTGAGTAAAAGTCATACTTTTGCTTTGAGCACGTTTCAGTGTTAACGATTAAAAGAACCTCCTAGGTTTTAGTTGACTTGTGTATTTAAAAGAATAAATAAACTTACGTGCAGATTGGATGCAAATTTATAGCGTAGAACTTAAGTAAACGTGTTTAACATTTATAACAACTCTTATTACTGTTATCAACATATTATTTTTCATCCCGTGTGTGTATAAATATAATTTTGCACACAGACTTAACTGGTTCTTATCCAAACTTTAAATCAGATTTGGAAATTAATATCTCATAAAAATATGGTCACTGGTTAAATAACTACTGTCGTTTGGCCATTTGCATAAATTACCCTTCTTCTTGAAAATGCTGGATACTCAAAGGACATTACTTAACCAGTTTATTATTAAAATGCATACCAATTGTAAAATAAATTCAATTAAAAGGGACTGGTAAATTTTTACGAGTCGATAATTTTTTGTGATATTAATAAATGTTCTAGTTGCCACAGTATCCGCCGGTGACAGCTTCCAGTTTATATGAATCAGAAGACAGATCTTCGTTGAGTTTGGGTTTTCAAGTTTCTCCGTGTCCACGAATGAGAAAAAGTTGCACATGAAGGATATTTATGGTCGGCACTGTACAAAGCGAGGATTCCGTGTCCGGTGCTTCGAGCGTCTTCATTGTGAGTAACCGGACTTGGAAATGTTTCTCTACATTTTCCTTTGCGAATGATTATTCCTAATGACACCGGGCAAGCACTACGTTGTTCACCGGTTGCGAAAAGCACGCTGGGCACAAATGGGTCTACAGCGCGCACCAAAACATTACACGATCGCCTCTCCTGAGCCCGCGACTGAAGCCGGGACTGAAAAAAGGTTCAAGATACGGTGTCGAGCTGAGTTGACAGTTCTGATAACCACCAGCGTCCCCGGAGCGAGAGTGAGATATAGCAACGATGCAAAGGAAATGCGCGGAAAGACGAGCACCCCGAGATAACCCGCCGGAAACCAGCAGTGTCCGCCATGTTCGCCACATCGGACGTGACTGCGATCACGCCGGGAACCAAACCCGTAATACCCCGGGTGGGAGATAAGAAACGGGAGATCTCGTTGAAACAAACACTCGTAGATTACAGAGCACGTCGATTGACGAGGGAAGAGACCGGGGTGTAAACAGCACACCTCAAAACATCGATATATTTTCTAGGTTCGATGGTTCGCGAGTTACGACCTCGCGTCACTGTGTCAGCTGTTGGTGGTCAGTAAGTACGCTCTTGTTCGTGTACTGAGTGTGGCAGATACGAACGTGAAGTGTTATGCTCCAGTGCACGTCGGACACCAGGAGCTTGACAGGCCAGTCGTTCTGTTACTTCCAGCAACAACAGTCACAAGCTCTGCTCGAGGACGCCCCGGTGGATTCCATACACCTCGTCGCGGTTCACGCGTGATGATCTCGGACATGGCGAACAAACGTGTGACCAAGCTAGATGTTGGGAAAGGCGAGAGTAATTCACGAGGCGACAGGATTTGCGATGGCAGTGGTTTCCCTTTCATCACCAGCTCCCCGCCCACATTCACACACACGTACTCGCCCCTTCCCNCGTGACGGCTGGCAACAACCTGACCAATGTCACGGCTGGAACATTACATCGCTTGTATACAGCCGCCGACACAAACACACAGACAGTACTTTTCCGAACTGGTTCTGCCAGGATTTACGGCAGAGATGTACCGGAACACAACTCCCCGCTGAATTTTCACTCTAAAAAAAAAAAAAGAATCCATTCAAAGCTGCAAAGAAACCCATTTCTTTGAGGTTGGTCTTGTTTGCAGAAACACGGTATTGCTTTAATTCAAAGAGAACGTTAGAGTCGAGCTGAGAGAGTAGAGGCGGCTCTTAACAACGAAGTCCTGAGACCCAACGAGGGTGAAATGAGGTGATAATGTAGCAGCGCAGGAATGCAAGGGCAGGGGAAACGGGAGATCCCTGAGAAAACTTGCCAACCAGCGGCATCGTCAGGCACGATTCCCACATGTGAAAATCCGGGAGCAACCTCGCCGGTAGACGAACTCGGTTCGCATAGTTCGTCTAGTTTTACGGAATTAAGGGGGAATATCAAATTAAGAATTTATTACTTTAAGCAAAGCTTGAGCAAACACATTTTATCAGATATTAACAGAAAAAAGACTAAATAAAATACGAAAATGATTACGTGACGCTATATACTAAATTTTAGCTACAGAAAATATAAACTAATTAAATGGAAGCAGTTTAACATATTTGTAAAAAAAAACCTCCGTTTTAGTTACTTTTTAAAAATAGATGAACGATAACGCATTCCAGTTTACCCGTACGGCATGTAAAGCTGTTAAATTTTACAGAATGTCGAGTTACCGGTTGTCAAGCTACCGAGAATCTACTGTGCTTTAAAAAGGTTTTAATTAAAATATTTGTTATTACCAGTAGAAGATTGCAGTCATATCCATAACACCACTTCAGTTAAACGTCCCCAGTCCTACGTGTATGAAAAATGTTTATTAACATTGTCAGGTGTATCGCATATAACAAATTTATATAAATTTCATAAACAGGAATATTATAGGTTTGTACCTATAAGCAAGGCTACGAGGAAACAGTAAATTATTCTTTTTCACACCGGAAATTATGTAGATTATTTAAATGCGATAAGCCAGAATCTCAAAGCTGGAGGGTGGTTTAAGATACGTATGTCATATAAGGTAATTTAACGATCGTAGCTTTTTTATCCTAATGTTTGTGATTCCACGCAGAAAGAATACTAAGAAAATTCTAGAGCAAATATACAAAAGCAAACCTGTGAAATGTTCCTCTCTCGCTGCTTTGACAAATTAAACTTTATATTACGTCCCAGTAGCCTGTAACATAAACTTATTTTCTTGTTGTGAGATGAGAAGTGGCACAAATGTTTAACTTTATAAGTCCGTGTTGTTTATTAAAGATCAAAGTGCAACATATTTTTTAAAATACTAATCAATACACAAAAATTAAATTTGTTTCCCGTCTCGAATGTTTTAAATTTTGTTATGATCGGTACTGGTAATAACTACCTCAATAACAAATTTACTTGGCACTAATGTTTACTGAAATATAAACCCAAGTCAAAGGATTTATGAATTTCCCACATAATTAGAGATTGGGGAATAGAGAGTCTAGCACTTTCCCAGAATTAGCAGCACTTATTTTACTGTATATTTTACATGGTTTGCACAGGAAAATTATTACATCAATAAAATTAATGTTAATATTTACAAACTGTTCGTTTCCGTGTAAGTTCATCGTAACACTTAAAATGAAACTGCAGCGTCAAAGTTAGAATAACCAACCGATAAATAAAGGTCAGGTTGAAGGAACCATCTAGACTGTAATTAAAGGAGAGACATCTGCAAGGTTGCAGGTGCCATCTGAACATTGTTAGTAAATATATTAATGCAAAAATAACTATTTGTTTTATTCCTCTCTGTGATTGTTTTCGCTGCTGTCCATACGGTTGCTACAGCAAATCACTTCGTTCCTACTACAAAACTTATAGTTACCTCCAACGGAACAACTTCAACAACGTTTGGATTGTCCCCACAACAACTAGGATTTTAATAACTTAACAGAATATCATTTTGCTGCTATCGTCAAACCCGATTACAGAAATGTTATGCACTAGCTACGGAACATGACTTTAGGTTATTCCATTTCTAGTTGTTGTGGGAACAGTCCAAATATTGCCGAAGTTGTTATGTTGGAAGTAACTACATGTTTTGTAATATGAACGCAGTTCTCTGATGTGGCAACAATATGCACAGTAGCAAATACAACTACAGGTACGAATACAACAAACAGTTATTTCCTCATCCCTATTTTAACAGCATAAATGGTTCCCACAGCCCTATTATTTCTAAGTGCAGAAGTGAAACCCCATTACAGGCAGATCAAAACGAAGGGTGGACTTAGAAGACACTTACATCAGCCCACTCTCGGTCGGAACTCCACATAATATTTACGTTATCTGGAATGACAATCTTTATTTTCAGGTCACTAAAATTACCATATATCTTAATCTACGTAATTACCAATACGGAGAATTTCATATTAAAGATACGGAAAGGTCGAAAAATAATCCATATTCAAATATTTAAGCTAAAAACATTAAATATAAAGCACTACCCAATTAATGTAATCTCATATGCTGGAAATAAAGAAATTATTTACACATTTTTTTTATAAAATGTTTAATACGCGATTATACTGTGTTCCAAATAGCACATCAAATAATTCAAACTGTATACGAAAAAAAAAACGCAAGAAGACAAAAAATGTTTTCAGGATCAATTTTAAAACATACTTTGCAAAAATTAATAAAAAACTCTGTAACAGCGACAAATAAAAAACTTTGCGAACTTTATGTTTGGTGATTTACAAAAGTTTATAAAATTTTACTTTAGTGCTTTTATTTCAAAGTAGGAAATGCCAGATTTTGGAAATGTGAAAATACGTGAGATTGTTTACATTATTTTGTGTCGCATACAAAATAAAATTATATTCACATGTGATTGTGTAAAACTGTGAAGTATGTTTTTTTTTATTTCCTAATCGCCTTTACTTGGGTACAAGTGAAACAATTTAGTTTTATCGAAAATCCTTGGAAACAACACCGACATTTTCCTGGAACGGGAATAAAAAATGACTAGCGGAAAACCACTGTCTTGGTGCAGTGAGCAGGGCTCGAGCCGGGGACCTTCTGAACGCGAGTGAGAGACGCGCTCGGTTTGGCACCTGCAAGTGTGATGCGTCGTTTTGACGCCCCGTCGCTAAACTGCGACTTGGAGAACTGTTAACTCGGTACACCTTCGCTTCAGGGCAGTTAGATACTTCGCTGGCCTGTGTATCGCCGCCATTATCGACAGCGACAGCGAAGAGTCTCCTGCTTAACACCAGACTGTTGTTAGGGGGAGATGGAGAGAGAAAAACGGAAACGTGCCGGACACATTCTTCTATGTGGACAAAATTCTTTCAACTACACCGAGAAAAAGGTTTTGCTGAATCAAACAAAGTTAGTTTGGCGCAACCAAATTAATAGTTCGTATAGCGTTGAGTTGAGAGATCAGATACGGCTCGTAACAACGAGGTCTTCAGAGCCGATTAGGGTGAAATGAGATGGGAATGGAGCAGTGCTGGAATGCAAGGGCGGGGGGAAACGGTATATCCCCGAGGAAACCCGCCGATCAGCGGCATCGTCCGGCACGATTCCCACTCACGAGTCCGAAGTGACCCGGCTGGGGATTGAACCCGGTTGGGCTTTAGTGGGAGGCGAGCAGGCTAACCTCTCAGCCACCGCGGCCCCCGTTTGTACAGGGGAAATTAAATATTATGTTGTTGTAACCAAATTATTTTGTTGTTCGAATTTGCTTGCCACTAAGAAAGATTAAGTTGGTGCAAGTAAACATTTGGTGGGCTATTGGAGTATTAAATATATTCTGTTAAAACAGAAAACCTAATGCCCAATCGAGAACCGAACACGGATCATCTGCACCAGAACGCTACGCCTTAGCAACACAGCTAAATTGACTACCAAAGAAACGTGAAAGATTTTTTAATACATGCATTTCAAATATTGGACAACGTGCTCAAATAAATATAGCATGTTTGCATCGAAACTTTTCCTGGAACGCCTGTTGACATTATTAAGCATCAATAAATGAAGAAATAAACACTGTTACTATCCTAATTGACACAAGAAATGCCACCAAACTTTCAAACAGTATATTCAAATGAGTGGTTAAACAGAAATATACAGTTGATTAAAATTAATACTTTTTTTTTTACAATCTAATTTCATTTAGGCCTAACACAGGCGTTTGGTTTATTCAATCATGCATTTTTTTTAGATGAACAAAATAAATTTTGTAGCTTTTGAAGTTTTGTTTTCTGGACTAAATATTTTGTTGGGACAACTAAATGTATTTTTTGTACCATACAAAAAATATTTTGTTGTCTGGTATAAAACTTTTTGTCGGTGTATCTAAACTATAGTCTATTAGTTATTTCTTCACACTTTTTTAATCTAACCGTTGAAAAATCACCCCATGTTCATCATGTTTGGTTATTTCCTAAACATTCCACGTATCACAAGCGTTTTTTTACTTCTGTTAACTTCAAAGTATATTATTTTCGTTTAAATTGAAAATTTACTTATATTTTAAGTGCAAATAATATTATTTCCTTTATAATTAATATGAGTGAAAACAGTAAGAAAGAAATTGTCTTGGCAAAGTCTAGTAATAAATAGTTCTTACGCAAAATATTATTACACCGAGTGCGCACGAATATTGTGCGTTGCCCCGTTTGTTGTAATTTTCTATATTCGGGTAAGCTTTGCTTGCATAAGATGGAGGAATATCCCGAAATTAGAACTTAAGCAGGGCTTCAGAAAGATTGTAAGTAACTGTGAGTCCACTACATATCTCGTGTCATAGTGTACTTAGTAATGCAGAGATGAAATAGACACTTATCCTGAGAACTCCAAATGCACACTCCAGAAAAATGGCGTGACCGGACAACATGTTGGAACACCACTGGCAAATCAGCTGGTAACCTTTATGTTAACTGGCAGCCCAGCTAATAGAGAACCTTTCGCAGCACGCACTAGCCAATCAGGGACAAGGCTTTTTCCCAGAGCCTTGAGCAGCCAATCAGAAAATTGGCTCATCCACATCAAAGGAACCGCCTAGCTATTTATTCTCTGTGTATTTATCAATTCTGTGCTTGTGTGCGGATTATGCAAATATAGGTTTGTACTGTTTCACATGTTTCTGGTTTCATCTCTAATAATATTGCTGTGAATGATACACCAAAGGCTATCTACCATCTAAGCTTTCAAGAACTTCACTTAAATTTATTGCACCTATGTAGAGGAAAGTAGGCTAATTATTTATCAGTAACTTCTTGTCATATTCAAGCAAATATCAACTGCTAACTGGATACTTGTTACCACAAAGGGAAGACTACGATCGTGCATGCATTTTGGGTAACATTTATTACTGGCTCGATCTCTTTCAGGCTGGGTCAAGGAAGATATAGATCAATTACGAAACTGACACAGGCGTAGAAGTTTTTTTTTATGTCTAGCTTGTTTATGAGTAAAATTTTAAGATATCATCAATAACAAAGGAAAGAAAACCTCTCCCTTGTCTCGACTGGTTCTTCACAATTCCATTCATCAACATCCTGGAATTTCCACCCTTTTGAGGATATTTTTAATTTTTAATGCACGGGACTGCTGAGTGATGAAACGTCTTTCTGTCAAGAAGGTTTTCACGGTGTTTTGTAACTTGTCAAAACTCGGTTGTAGAAAAAGATGTAAAATTTCAAAGCAGGTGGTTACGTGAACATTGTTGTAACCGCGAGTACGAGATATAGAGTTTTGATATTAATAGAAGCAAAAAAAAAAAGGCCATCCACAGTTGGGACACGCACACTGGTTTCTGCACAGCTGTCTTACATTCTGTACACCAATTTTCCCCAAACTTCAAAGTTGTTCAACAAATCAAGAGGAAGCTACAACACTTAATCTCCGTGTTCCTGAAAGACAGTGAGCGCGAGAGCATCTAAAAAAAATTAGAATAAAATTATTCATATGTGTATATTTTTTGTTAATTGTTAGAATTTCTTGTCTTCGCGTAACGTGAACATCGACATTAATTACGCGAAAGTACAACAAAATCGAGAAAAAAATTTTCTTTGAAAGATAGTTGCAGTGGGGCTAGTAAATATAGTATGTTAATAATTAAAAACGTAGTTTATTGCACAGCTAAATTGTTACAGAAAACAGAGCAAACGAAATTTAAAAATATAATTTTCCCAAAATTGGCCAAAAATAGCTTTTGTCAACAAATGCTATGTATTTATTTAAACATTGAGTTTCATGAATACGGAAACAATATTCGTGAAAGTGCCTTAATGCTACTAACAAGACTGGAGGAAATTATTTACTTGGTCTGCCTATTATTGGCTTCTGGTTATTATAAATTTTAATTTCACCGTAAAATTCAAAATAAAACTGTTAGCGTCAAAAAATATTTCCCGCTGTAGAGAAACGTTTTACTTGTTGTGTACCATTTTGAAATATAAGACACAATCATGCGTTTAATTTTGACGTAACTGCATTCATTTTCTTTTAAAGTATCAGTTTCCCAAAGTTCCGTTCCTCTATCAAAATATTAGTTAAATTAGAAAAATATTATGTTTGGTGATATTTAGATGAAATATGTTTGGACACGGCATTTATCATAATTAATAACTCCAATTTATAATTTTTTTTTAGCCAAAACCTGTGACAAAGACATTATTTAAAAAGGGCGCAGAGCAATGCTTATTAGTTTCTCTGAAGTTGGTATTATGTGGTTTTTGTTTTTATAACTTTTATAGGCACCCATACATAGTAATGTATCATCCCTAATCTGTTTAAAAAGTTCCGGAAATGATTTAGATTTACTTTGCAGTGCCAAATACCACGTTACACAATTTAAAATAAAACAGCAAAAATACTGAATTTGCGATGTTAGTTATAACTTATTCTTCCTCTTTATACGTGTTTCACATTGATAAACGATTATACTTTTTGGAAAGCAAACCGCTATACAAAAAAAACCCTTGTAAGACTAGCACATTCGTGCATTTGCTTGTATATCCTGCAATCAAAATTAATCGTTGTAAGAAAAGATTGTATGGCATTTTAAAAATTCAGTTTATATAAAATAAAATTTTAAAATGTCGCAGTCAAACAACTATTTCTTGGAAAATTAAAATTAAGCCAATAGCAATATTTATATCATTGTGGAATAATTGTGTTCATAGCGGGAAGCATTCTCTTTTTAGTTCAGTTTTAACCAAATAAGACGAAAGCGATGCGACACCGTTTTACGAGCAAGTCAACGTACATTGCATGCACAGAACTCTGTAACGTGGCACGCGCACAGTTATAGCCGGCTTTAAGTTGCCATTCGGCTATAACTTAACACTTTACTAGCTCAAGACGGAGTAACACGAGATTCTTTAAAATTGACGCCAATTAAATATGATATAAAGTCAACTTCCGGTTTTTTTTTGTTCCATACTTTTATTTGCCGTTTAAGTGAAACAGTTCACATACCAAGTTCAGAGTACGAACAGGTTTCAAATAACCAGGCAAGTGCAGAACAGCGCCACATTCGTTTACAAATTAATTCATTTCTTAAAAACTTGTATCGCAAGACGAATAAATGCAGCGACCTCCCACGCCGGCGAAGAAATAATTTAGCAAGGTCAAGGTTGCCGGTGTGTGGGTTAGCGCCACGCCCGACGCGGCCTAGGCGAGCACTGCGTAATACGAACTTGTCGGGCAAAACTGTCGACGCAGTCTGAAAAAAGCTAATCTAATGTTGACGCGTAACACAATTAAGGCTTTGAAAACAGCAACCGGACGCCTGATAAACGTTAAACGACAAACATATGCCCGATAAACAAACTATCACGGTAAAACGAAACACCACGGCTTTTAATTTCAAACCCGATAAAAATATTACGAATCTTGGAAAAACGAAAGAAAATGAAACACATGTCCCGAAAATTCATAATACTACGTCATTAAAACTCTAAATAAGAATATTTGAACCAGCGATTTCAATCAATTATAGAATTATTCTACTGAAACTTCAGTTGATGACTGAAAGGTTATCTACTGGCAAATCAGTGAAATGCACTTAGTTTTTACTGTCAGGCCAATGCACTCCATTACAAATCAGTAGATCAATTTTTAGTCTGTGAACATCAGCAACTTAAATGATCAGTACAATATTACTGACTCCAGTGAAGCAATTTCAACAGATCCTCCGTCAAATTCGCTGATTCGGAGCAGTTATAACTCTTTCGATTTTAGAGAGAAGTAATATTGGGTAGAGTGCAGTTCACAAGGCAACTGCTCATGTTCCAACACTGGAGATCTGTTTGACAAAACCCAACAACTGGTTTGGATTCGAGTTTAAAACACTGCTGTGATATTTAACGAATAGTACGTTTAGTAGGAACGAGTTCAAATAAGACTGGGATCTACTCAAATACGGAAAATTAATATATTTTTTATAATAACATGGATTTATTGCTAATCATATATAAACAAACACCCACATGACTGATTGGTTACGTCATGTTGACAATTATGTTGGCTATGGTCGGGTCAATGTTAATGTTTGGATCTTGACCAGAAGTCTAAGGTTCGACTATCATTAGTAGAGAGCTGCAAAATTCCCGTATTATTTGGGGACACGCAAAACTTGAAGCGCGTGTACCTATGCAATACGTTTGTCATTGGAACCATATATTATCTGACACACTCTGGCCAAATCTGCGCCGATAAATAAACACTTCAAAATTCACTATAAAAAAATTGTGTTTTTTACACGTACTGTACGTGGCAGCACTGTTTCCACCAATGTAGTGTACTTTTACACAAATATTTGAGTGTGTGAATTAAGTATAAGGTACAAGGTTAAAATACACCAAAAAGTGTAAAATTACACAAACACTGAGAAAGCAGTTCTGCATTGCACACTGAGTATGGATACATACACATAGGATTAAATTACAAAGCCATCAACAATTTACTTGCATTATTATTTCTATGGTTAAATAACATTTTGTAGTTTAAAATTACACAGGCCCTGTTCGTGTAGTATTAACATATTTGTAGTGAAAAAACACCACTTTACGTTAAAATTACGAAGTACTTGAGTTTGTAGTTTAAAAAAATGTTTGCAGTTAAATATCAGCATCCAGTGTAAAATTACACGAGCAGTGTTAGTATAATATTAACATTGTTGTAGTGAAACAACGCCAGTTTATGTTACAATTAGAAACCCCTGTGTGTGAAGTTCTAACAAAATGTTTTCCTTCAAATATTTTGCAGTATAAAATTAGACAGGCACTGTTGGTGTAGTATTAACGTATTTGTAGTGAAACAACACCACCTTATGTTAAAATTACGAAACCCTTGCGTTTGTAGTTTTAGCAAAATGTTAGCAGTTAAATACCAACAACCAGTGTAAAAATACACTGGCAGTATTGGTGTTGTATTAACATACTTGTAGTGAAACAGCACGACCTTATGTTAAAACTACGATAACTATATGAGTGTAGTTTTAATAAAGTAGTAGTAAATCAGGGACACTTAATATTAAAATTACAAAACTTTTGTGCGTGTAATTTTATAAAAATGTTTGCAGTTAAACACCAACAACCAGTGTAAAATTACAAGGGCCGTGTATGTGTAGATAGTGAAGCAACACCACTTTACAATGCCTTGTGCGTTTAGTTTTAACAAAGTGCTTGCATTTATATACCAGCATGCAGTGTAACATTACACAGGCACTCCGAAACTCCCCTCTCCCGTAAAGAAACACCTTCTAGGACAGAGTACCAGGCAGGGGGACTCTGAGCTTCTCTCTTCCAAGAACAAATCAACAAACACTTGCCACGTTCTGCTTTTGTGCTCCTGCTTAGTTCGTGACCTACAGTGTTAGGTAACGCATGTTGGTGTTTACTTCACTGCAATGTCCCTGTATAACAGAAATTAAACGTTGGATGCGTGGTTGAAAAGAAATTCGGATAACGAAAGCTATATCTCGAATCTAAGAAACTCGTTACTACCGCAAAGTACGGTGTTATTTAATATAGATATTACAATTTTGTAACACTAAAAGGGCTAATGCATGCATGTTAGTTTTTTTATATTTATAATATTTTGTTTCTGGAGAAATTCTGCCTATTGTGACAACACCTACTTCAGCCAGTGATAGTTCTGAGATTATTTCCAAAGGGACCACAGATAAAAGAAACATGCAAACATACCCTCATAAAAACCTTTTTCTTAGGGGTGCCGCCTGATCAGACAACCAAATGTTGTGTGGAGCTTTGGCGGAAAACGTTCACGTGCGTGAGTGATGTCTCCTTAGGAATAACATTTAGGAACCGTTACACGTCTGTATACACATTTCAGTTTCAAATTTTTTATTTAAAGCAAATTTTTTTTTTTTTTGCCAGTCGAAATGGCCAAAAATTGTGTTTGAGCGGTCGTTTTTAGGTATGAATATCCTGGTGCTGAATATGTAAAAGGGTATTGGTACGAACAACACACCTTTATCGTTAGTATTACGTCATACAATGATAGGGTCACTGCCGAAAATCTCAAAGAGACGCGTTGCCGACGGGAAGACTGCACGCCAGTTCAGTGGTTTGCGCCTAGAGGCTACGATGAGGCGTGATGCATGTGGCTTGGTCGCCCTTAGCTCTTCCGTCTTTCTAGGCCGAGTTAGCTTTCAACGAATCACTGATATTCATACAAGTATATATTTTATTTCTTTTTAACTTCTCTCAAAATCTCAGTTCTTCAGTAAAATATGCCTCAAATATTAAATTTAATGTTTAATACATACGACGTGTTGCTTTTTTTTTTTTTTTTTTTTTACGGCAGATGGATATTATTATTTTAAATTTTCACTACAATGAAATATTTTTAATTTAAAATTCAAATCTACACACACATTTGTCATACTGCACAGCAAATGTGACT
Organism: Clitarchus hookeri; assembly: GCA_002778355.1. NCBI lineage: Eukaryota > Metazoa > Arthropoda > Insecta > Phasmatodea > Phasmatidae > Clitarchus > Clitarchus hookeri. Next base: position 268,094 of record NQII01000411.1, on the reverse strand, counting down.
TAACTAGTGTTTTTTTTTACAAGTATCAGGTCAATCAATGACGAAATCGTTAACGGTGCATGAAACAACAGGTAATGAGATATTGCAGTGCTACAACAAACTTCCAGCCACAGCTTTTCAAGCCGACAATCCTTACCTACAATCCCTTCGACGTTAATTTATTTATAATTGACACTATTGTGTATATAGATAGAAGTACATCCCCTCGGATTTGTCAGATATCTTGCATTTTCTGACAAGTGCCTAGTTTTGAATATCCGACAACTTTGAGCATAACGCAGGGCTGAGACAACTCTTGCTCATAGTAAAGATGTGAATTTTATTAAATAAGTTCTCTCAGTTCGTCAAGGTTTCGCATCAGCGAACGAACGTTTAGATAGTATATTTTCAGTTGGCGAAAGTAGCACAGGGAGGGAGGAACAGTTGAGCCTTTACTATCAGCTCGATAGTTATTTAGGACGACGGGGTGTTTGTATGGGTGGGCCTTAGGTGTAGTGGAAAGGTGAAGAGTAAATGCTGGAGGGAGGAGAAGAATGTCTGTGAAACGCTTAGTCACCAAGGTAACTGCATCTCTCAGGGATGTCCAACAAGTAGGTAACTGCTAAAGCTAATGCATTGTATCTGTACAAGAATTATGATACTACGACTATACTACTGAAGTAAAAAATAACTATAGCGGTCAGTGCTCAATAACCAAAAACCAGTGTTTACTTTAATTTAGTGATTAAAATTTAACAATCTACATAAACAACTAAGGTAGGGAAACATTCTCAGACAACAAAAATAGCACTGCCAAGAAATTAAAAGGAAAAAAAGTAATAATTACAAAGGCATTTAAAGAAACCTACCGTCTGCTCAAATGCAATTACAGTTTACTTGAGTTCATTAGATACTGTTCAATCGTTAAACGGTTTGTGTAGAAATGACGAGAACGTGCAGGTATAAGGATTGTAATTACATGTTGAGTTCGGTTTTATTTGCTGATCTTCTTCAGTGGTTACCATTATATTTTCATAACCTCGTGCAGTGTAAAGCATGCCGTCGGCCATCCACAAGCACTTCATGCCACACTCTGTATAGTCTTCTGTCGCAGCGATATCTCGTAGAGGTGACCTACCTCTACGAGACATCGCTGCGACAGAAGACTGTGCAGAGTTCTCTGATCGTCAGACTCGGACAATCCGTAAGCTTACCTCTTTGAAAACGTTTCTTCTCACACTGATGATCTTGAATTTCACAATTAACTGCCTATCTGTGTTGGTATTTTTCGATCCTATATCATATTTCTATCGAATACCTATTACCTTTTTATATTTTATTAAAAATTTAGTTTTATTAGCTAAAGGCATTCGTTAGTACCCATCGTACTGGATGTTGTATTTGTAAAGACATATACAATAATTTAATGATTGATGACCGCAATCAATTTCCTATGGTTGTAGCTCCGTGCCTTTTTGATTCCCGATGTGTAGAGCAATTTCGTATGCATTCTTATTCACAGTTTATTTCGCGCCAAATATTCTTAGGATGTTTCTCCTGTAATATTGTTGTGCTTCATAATTATTATAATATATATATATTCGTTTCTACGGTACCTATTTCACAGAGAATTTTACAAATCTCTTGTATTGCAGATTCGCACATAGAAGTGCTGAAAATTAAGTTATTTTTCCGGCTCCTTATATTCTTTTCTTGTTACTATTTAATTTACAGCACCTGAAAATTGTAGTACAATGCCATTACTCCCAAAAACGTATGCATGGATTAAAGTATCGTTTGCGAGAGTTTCTTATTTATGTTATTACCGCTGTCTTGTTCCGCGGGATCCATGGCAAGAGACTTATTACAACATTAAAACATAACCACGAGCGGTAATCAGAAAATTCTTGTTTCCACCTTACAAGTGAGACTTATTTAATAATACACATTGATTCTCTTTTCATTACGCATTACTTTGAACTTCTTCTTACAAGGACACATCTCCTGGAGCTCACATTTCTCATGTCTGACATGGACCTGCCATCTTCCAAGCAATAGCTTCTCAAATATATGAAATTGTAAAATCTTCACTGCCTTTATTATTGTGATAGAGTGAGAATAAATACATTTTATTTTGATGGATATTCTGAAAGTTAGTTAAATGTATTTTAATACATAGTGGTATTACTTTCGGCAATTTTCTTTACGCACATCGGCGCTCGATAATTTTGATTTGTCCATGTTTACTAGGCTAACACTGATCGTAATAAATATATTCTTAATTTGGAAGTTCGTACAGCTTACATATTTTCATTCTTTCAGAATTATAGATAACCGCTCAAATATTGTGATTTAAAAAAATCTTTACGTTTACTGTAAATCTATATTTAGTATATAATTCGCCTTGTAATTACGTATATTTTATTTTGCCAGATATATTAACAACGAGGGCTGATTAAATCGATGCAGTGGTATTTATTCGCGAATAATTTTGTATCTGAAAGTTCAGATTTATTTGAAGGAATACTATTTGCAGAGAAAATGCATTCTTAAAGTTTTAAGGTGCTGCTTCAACTCAGCTTAACATGATGATCTTATGGTAATGCCATTCTCCAAGCCATTTGGTTATGTATATATTTGATTCAAAATATTAGTTACTCTACTCTTTTCCTAAAATACATTACAGTTCTCGCAATGGAATTGATTATCTATATATGTATTTCGATGTCGTGGAAATGAATGTAGGTCAAGAAAAATTCGATGCGATATGAGAATAGAAAATGTAAAATATCTTTCGCGACACAATTACAAAAATACCAAGCGAAGTGTGCAAATAATAAGTATTTATTTTCTGTAGGTAAATAAAACAAAAAATTATCTTGAGTGTGGGTTTACCTCTACAACAATTCAGAAAATAATTTCATAATTTAAAGTCATCTGTTAACACATGTGTAAGCAAATAATTATAAAATAACAAAAAATTAAAACACATTAAAAAGAACCAGACATTATGCTGAAACTTTAGTCAATTCTTAAATACATCATTACTAAGCTTAGTTATTACACTCATGCCTATTGTCAGGCATTTCTATATTCCAACAACAATTTTGCCAGTAAAACACTTCTTTTATCTTATAAAAAAACCATGTTATGTCAAAAATACGCTATTAATCCAAGATTTAGAAATATTTTGCGCTTGCCAATCATCATAGAATAAACCGCGAAATACTTGCTTGACACATAAACTCATATTTATTGAAACGAAAACTCTTTAACGTCACGTAGAAAATATTTTGTTGAAGCAAAATCTGTGTCTAAACATTTGTAGACCCCATTTTACTAATTCATATACCCAAATACTTAAAAATAAATCCACTTTTTAAATAACATTAAAAAAATNAAAAATATTTACAACATTTTATTAGGTTAATTTAATAAGGAAACATTTGCATTGTAATTCAAATAGAACTTATAGTATTCCCGCTGTTACGAGTATATTGAGTCTGCCGGAAACTTATCAACGCTGTATTAGGAAAGTCAACACTGTCTGTACTATACCATACCTTAGATGATACATTTCCAGTTGAGCTTTTAGACTTGAAATTCAGAGATGTAACATTTCTGGTCTTATAAGATAACAGACCAGAGATGATACGTTTCCAATGACACAAATCTGGTTCTCTGGTTAAGAACAATCTCAATTGTGTCATAACCAGAGATGATACATTTCCGGGTTTGGTGTATAGCGTAAAAAAGACGGAGATCATATTTTTTCCGAGATGGCATAATTCCGCGTCCCCCAACTTCGGTCATACACAACACAGACAATTTCATATTTCGTTTCCTGAAGTGAAAATAAACATCGAAAGTAAAAATCGTTTTTGGTTACATTTATTCCTTGTAGGTCGCTATGAAACTTTTTTTTGGCTCTCTATAAGATTAACTGAAAATGAAAACTTATAATTTGACATTCTACATATATTATTACTCTGCATCCGCGCGTTGGATAACTCATCGCTGTTGTTAGAAAATAAGTGTAGGCTTCAACAGTTGAGATGGTTTCCGAAACGTAGTCAAAACGCCATTGCATATACCCTGAACTACATCATAGCCGTACTCGTATCCATTTTCAAACCACAAACAAATAGTATTTAAGATCATGCTACTCCTGTTAGATAGATAACATGTGGTTTAAATACAGTGTAGCTAATGGTATTAATAGTTGATACAACAGTGATAAAATCACTTATTGTATGGTTAGCGTATGCTTACACCAAAAGCCACAATTTTATTTTGGAGTGTTTTTGCACGTCAATATTGCATTTCTATAACTAACATCTTTATCTCAATTTCGAGTAAATATTGATACGTTTTACGAATAATATGACCCTTTTTCTAATATTCTGTTTTTTTTTCTCTAAAGCCAGCAGTTTTTATTTTTTATGCCTTTCTCAAGACAACTGTGTGAAATTACCGTAAGGTACTACTAGTTTTCATGTAATGCCACCGTTAACTGTAAAGTATATCACACAAAGTTTGCATTTATTCCAAAATCATTGTGGTAGTAAAATTACTTCTCTAGTGTAAAATACACAATAATATCGGAATGTACAAGCATTTTAAATGGTTAATTTTTTACTTCATGTCATCAATAGTTTGTGAGAAATCACTCATCATGTACTTATTCTTCTGTGTTACACTCCTGATAGTCCAAATTAGTTAGAGTAAATTTGTGAATTTGTACAAAGCAATATATTTGTAAAATGTCTTCTTGTAGTGTAAATGTACCTAGTCGATGCATGTTAATTTACGTAAAATATAATGTGTAGTTAAACACTTACCTAATTAGGCTTTTGTAATATAACAAGAATTTTCGAGTTTTAATGGTAATTATTTACTTTTATGTCAGCCTCAATACATTTATGCGAAATTACTTATAATAAACACGTTTTTTTTCGTGTTACGCTATGCTCACTTACCCAAAAAATTGCAAAATATATTTGACGAAATATTGTGCTTATTTGTAAAAAAAAAAAAAAAAAAAAAAAAAATAGTGATGCGGTAGTAAAACAAATATTGTTTAAAATACCTAATTTTATGTGGTTTGTATAAAAACCATGTAACGTGCAGTTTTACACTTCTTTAATTTTTATTATATCAAAATTGTCCAGTTTCCCAACACCAAAGTTTTTTCTCGACATCCTCAGTACATTTGTGTAAAAGTAACACAATGTACTTGCTCTACATGTTTTTCCACAGTTATTGCAAACTTGCCAAAAGTACGTATTTGAAAAAACACAACATGATACCAAAATAACATATTCGTTTTTGAAAAATACATAATGGTGGCTTGTTTATACAAAAAATATTGAAATGTAGTTTAATCAGAATGTTCAAGCTTTTTAAATTGTCAGTTTACATTTTACTAATCCTCACTACATGTCTGTTAAAGTACGTACAATGTACATGTTTCTTCATGGTGTAAACCAATGTCAATGCGATTTTACCAAAATCAGTGCATATTTGTATAAATGCAACGTCATAGTACAACAACTTATTTGTTGTGTAAAAATGCATAATTACGACTTGTTTACACGCAAATAATTTAAATGTTTAGTTTTAGATTAACAAAAGTGTAATTTTATCTGAATGTTCTAGTTTTTTTTAAATTGTCAATAGAGAAAATTGTCAGTAAATCTCTATAAAAGTACCTGCAGTGTACATATGTTATCATGTTACACTACAGTCAGTGCGAATTTACCAACTTGAGTGTGTGTTTGTAGAGAGGTTACATTACAGTAAATTAACCTATTCGTTGTTTAAAAAAAACATAATGGCGCGGCTTGTTTCCTTCCAAACATAGAACTATATGTAATTTTGAACTAATAAAATCGTAATATTATCTGAATATTCGTATTTTATATATATCGTTAATTGTTTACATTTTCGTAATATTCAGTACATTTGTGTGAATTTACATAACATGTACAATGTAAAATTTACCATTAAAAACGTACATGTAAATTTGCATTTTTTTTACAGTGTTGTGTGCCACAACCACGTGCAGTTCTGCCATAAAAGGCATGGCTTCACATCTATGCAGCAAGCAATGGAGAAACGACGCCGGCTACGGTATAAATATGTAAATGCGAAGTTCAGCTTGATTTCAAATATTAACGCGAATTTTTCACGTCTCTGATCATAAAACAGTGGTTTCACAGAGCTTGTGTTTCAGTTGTAATTCTACCTATATGGCTGAGATACGAAAGGTTACGTTACCAACGTACAAGAACAAGTAATAATCGCTTGTTTCCTGCAATTTGTTTGACTTTGCAAAACAATTTGAGGTCGATTAATTTTGCTCGATGCACAAAGCTATGCTGATAGTCAGGTACAGACTGAGTGATATAATTCGTTATATAAAATGGGACAAAAAAGATAACGCGACCAATGGCCTAACGTTAGGAGCGGGGAGACACGCTCTTGAAATTTGGGAGTTGGAAGTAGTTGTTAGCAAAATATCAGAAACTTCGTGAGATGAGAGAGCATATTCGTGACTGACGCGATTATTACTTTATTAGCAATATATTAACACGAACGGGTAACACACTGTTGTATGTTAATGCCATGGCAGCTTCTAATTTCCTAACATGCCAGCGATGTTATCCCTAGGAGTAGTAAAATTTCACGAAAATATATAAAGACAAGTTATATTTCGAAACACTGTAGGGTCATTTACCTATCTTGATTAACCGAATAACTTTTTGGCACGCGGAAACTATCTGTACACGAATCACGTAGGAGCCGGGCCGATGTTGCCGAATTCTGAGTGGCCCGGTCAAAAATTTAAACGCCTTCTCTAGCAGAAAGCAACCAATGGCAATAGACAAACTACTGTTGGGTGTTTATAGTATTGAAGTTTACCGTGCACTTATTTTCTTTGCGAAAAATCACTAGCTTTAGTGATCCCCCTCCAAATGTTCACAGACGGTAGATATAAAATCAGACCAACGCTATTCACTATGGTGTTGTTTCATTTCCCATAGTTTCTGACATTTTGCAAATAACTAATTTATAGTTCCCAATTTTTAATGGCGTGTCTTTCCCGTGGTAATCACGCTAGGTCGTTGGTGTTATGTTTTCTAAAATATTTTCCATAGCGAATCATTACACAAAATTTATAGTTGTAGTTCAGGATCATACTATATACCTCCCTTACAAAATAAATTTATGGACTAGATTAGGTACAAGATATAAATTTTTGATCATTCATTTTGCGGCGAGTGATTGTTGCTCCAGCTAGGGATGTGCGATATGGCGATATATAGATCACGAAATAACATTTCGGAAATATCGCAATTGCGATATGTTCCAAAAGTGTAGAGCAATATCACAGAGTACGTAAGGATACAGATATGAAACAGCCGCTTATTCTCTTAACTCCAACCGCACACGCCAGCAGAATGGCAGCGCTGGCAAGAAACATACCAGAACATCTTTCGCCAACCATTACCTCGTAATCTGATTGCCAGCCTGCAGCGCAGCCAACAGGGAACCTTCAGCAGCATGCAGTAGCTAATTAGACACAGGGCCCGTTCCCGGAGCTTCGCGCCGCCAATCAGCGGAAGGGTGCCGCCCACATCAAAGGAACCACCTTGCCATTTCTTCTCTGTGTACTTATCTACTCTGTATCAATATGTCGCATATCGCGATACTAGTGATGGGATGTTGGTGTAATGCGATGTTGGTGTAATGCGATGTTGGTGTAATGCGATGTTGGTGTAATGCGATGTTGGTGTAATGCGATGTTGGTGTCATGCGATGTTGGTGTCATGCGATGTTGGTGTCATGCGATGTTGGTGTAATGCATTTTGGCTACACTGAGAAAAAGGTTGTGTTGAATCAAACAGCAAGGTTGGTTTGTAGCAAGCAAATTAATTGTTTGTATAGGAGTAGTACAATATTTTCTTGTTGAAACCAAATTATTATTTTTATTTTATAGTTTTTCAAACAAATATTTGATTGGTTCAACTATAGATTTGCTTGGCTTCACTTACATTAAAGAGTTTAGGTTCATATAAACAAATTTAGACGCCCAACTGAGTTTCGAACCAAGATCATTTGCACCCGAGCGCTAGGCCCTAGAAAACTCAGCTTAAGTGACAACTGGTATAATTTAAATGTTATTAAATATATACGTTTCCATTACCGAACAACACGCACAAATAAATACATTATGTTTTACAGCTTCATATTTTAGTATCCTGTTAAACTTGTTTTATAAGGTTGTTTATACTGTTATTAAGCATCAGGAAATGCACTGACAAACACTGTTACTATTTTGTCGCAAAAATGCAAACAATCTCTCGAGCTGTATTTTCAAACGCAGGCAATCGTAGAGTGGCCGAACAAATATTTACGCTTGATTTAACAAAATATTTTGTTGACAGTCTAATATCTTTTGGCTCAACACAGAAGTTTTGTTTATTCATACAAACATTTTCTTAGACAATCAAAATTATTATTTTTTGTGCTTTTCAAGTTTTCTTAACTCAACCAAATATTAGGTTGAGACAACTAAATATATTTTTGGCCCTATACAAACAAGTATTGTGTTGGATGTTCTCTCAGTCTATGTGTAGTATTTGCAATATCAATGTGTGCTACATTTGAGATAATATCGCCATCGACTTTCAATACTCTCTATGAGCGATTCATCGCAACGATATAGACATGGTCACTCATGTTTAGAAACGGTATAGAAAAAAAGGATATTGCACGGAGTGGGTGGGACGTCGCTGCAACCGGACCAAGCAGCCTACCCGCGCACCCTAAATACTGGTGGGACGTTCCTGCAACTTTACCAAGCAGCCTACCCGCGCACCCGGAACTACGGTGGGACTAGGGCGGCGACCTGACCAACCAGGGCGGTACCTCCAACTGTCAACCTGGTGTCACGGCAGCTGCAATACAGGTTCCCCGTGATCAGATAACGCCTAGTTATTCGCGAGCATGACGTACATCTGGCACGTCCGTCAGCTACTCCTAATACCCTCTGGCGGAGGCGGCACGCCCGTCCGGGGGCCAACTCCTGCGCCAGCGCTATGGAATGACTTAGCAAGGGATTAAGGAGCCTGCCTATAAAACCATATTAAAAACCTCAAGCATAACTACGGCGATGGCAAATAGCGTAAACAAGCTTGGCGTGCGTTGTGTTTCCTCGGAATTTTAAGAGGTGATTACAGGGTTTCAATACAGAAATATGTCCAGAAAATATACAGCACTTCCGCTTTACTGTTTTTTTTTCCTTCAGAAGAATAAATATCGCAAACAAAGAATAACTTGTAGCGATTTGTTATGGCATTGAAACTTTCCCACGACTTAATTTGTGTTTTAATAACTACATTTATGAAAGAGGAACAGAATATCAGCTTTCATTTCGGTCCTAAAAATACTATACATTAAAATATTTTATAGTTTTTTTTTTTTTTTTTCAAATTATGAAAAAGACAAGTGCTTACAATGCGACGCATATGACAACTAGTTGAGTTGAGAGATTTGGGCGGCTCTTAACGACGAGGTCTTGAGAGCAGATGAGGGTGAAATGAGGTGGGAATGGAACAGTGCCGGAATGCAAGGGCGGGGATAACGGGAGATCCCCGAGGATACCCTCCGACCAGCGGCATCGTCCGGCACGATTCCCACTTGTAAAAATCAGGGAGTGAGCCGACCGGGGATTGAACCCGGTTCACCTTGGTGGGAGGCGAGTAGTCTATCCGCTCAGGCACCGTGGCCTCATATATGACAACTAGGAATTTTCTTAAGCTTAATTAGTTAACCTCATAAAATATTATTCCAACACAAGGGAAATTGGCTTATATTGGAGCTGCGCTTTAACTGGGCCACATCTATACCTGGTAATTTTTTTTATGCATAATGAAGTTACAACATCCTGCAAGCGCACGAAATATTTAAATATTTTATTCGTGAGAACGCTTCTGCGAGTTTAGCTGGAAGAGTAGAAGTTTTTTCTCCAGTAAAATTGTTTTCTGCCATATATTATGAGTATATTTAAGAGAAAACGTCTTATATAAGTACGATATCATGCTTCTCCACAAAGAACGTGCGTGTACCTTTGATTCCCATATATAATGTTATCCACATATTGTATTCAGCAACTGAAATTGTGAGTATGCCAGTGATACTTAATTCGAACCGATTCTAGGTGCCGAAGTTAAAACCAGTCCAGTCACGGGAACTCGTAATGAAAAACTAAATCTTCATTTCAAAATACGTAATAGCGTGTAGGCCTAACCATGCGTCATTTCAGTTGTATTTTGTATTTTGTTTTGTTCTTCTACTCAAACATTTTTTCTACACATCTGATTACTACGCAAGTCCAAATGAGTAAAAAATCACTGCCTGACAATCTATTTTGACTACACGCATAAATGAGAATAGCTTCAACAAGGGTAAATGGAAATTAAAACTTACTGTTTCAGAGGTAAATCACAATTGTATGAAAATATTGACCAATCTGTGGATTCAGTTCACTGATTCAGGGTGTCTTTGCCACCACAAACAACACTGATTCAGAATACGTACTTATTAACAAACAAAAAAAATAATCATTGTGACAATTTATGTTTGACCCTTTTAGTTATTCCAATTATTTGCAAATATAATTAAATTATTTTAGCAATATTAACTTATTGACTTAGTGAATGACCTAATAATTAAACACAAATTTTTCTTACTTATTCGTGTAGTGAGCTGATTCCTATTTCGTTTATTTCGTGAACATCATTTATATTGTGTATTTTTTTTAACCAGCTAAGTCATCGAAAAACAAAACTGCGTAACGTTATTTGCAAATATCGTAACATGTTTTGCAAAGTTCGCAAACACATGTTCCCTCTACGAAAATGAAACAAAACTCCCAGATTCATTTCGGGGAACTGCGTTAATGAAGTCACTATACAATCCTGAGAAACGTGACAATAACAAAACCACAGCCTTGACGGTTACTTGGAAGTTAAAGAAAAACACTACATACTCGTTCGTAGTAAGCCTAGCTAATAAAATGTTAATATTGTACAAATGGAAGCCACGTTTTAAAAATAGTTGGTGCTGGTTTCATTAGTTTGTTTGTTAGTTGCAATTTTCTCTGAAAGATCTACTTGCTTTCTAATAGGCCTATGGGAAATTAACTCTCTCATTGGTCTAATCACTTTATTCACGCACCGGTATAGTAAAACTATAAAACTAAGAAGAACATAAATAAAGGTCTACAGATTCTCACCCTTATTTGCACTAAAAACCCGAAAGAAAAGGAAATAATGTTAGTGTTCATAAATGGTTAACTAAAACTTTTTATTCAACGATAAGTCATGTAACTATTTTCCTTCCGTCGTTACCAACTTTACGGGGGGCACATTGCAGTTAGTTTGCCCGTTAAGATATATGCAGGTAGGAGCAGTGATATTTTTCAAAGGTTGATTTCAAAGCTGCTTAGCCTTGAACAGCCCATGCAACGCAATACTACTTGTATTTGACAACACGTAACACTGTAAAAATTTTACTATACTTTTTAAGAGCGCTTAGAACGTAATTTAACTCCACACAGGTAAATAGAAGTCTGTACGTTTTTTAAATCAAATATATGGATAAATCAATAACAGGCAACGGTAGGTAACTGTTATTAAAAACTTTTCGAGAAAATATATTTCCAAAGGAATGTACATCTCTCGAGTTATTTACTACGCCGTATACTGTAATTTCACATTTGACAACAATGTAACATATTGTGCTAAATGAACACGCGATAGAACAAAACTGTTCAGACAAACTGTGCATAACAGCTTTCTTTAACTTTTACCGTAACCAGAATATCTTAAATAGTTTTCTGTTAGCGATAGTAAACGATAGTGTGCTGCGATGAAAGATGCGCTGCGGTTTTCCTAATAAAGCGACGGAGAATGTGTCTGGCACAATGACGGAATGAAAATAATTGCCGTATTTTCACTCAGAGGCCGGAGAAAGTTGCCGGGAATAACAGCTCAGTCGGTCAGGTACCTTTCACCGATGGTAAAAGTGATGTGCATGCTGATTCTGGCGTAGAATGTAGAGACGGCCCCATGGAGTGTCTGGAGGGACCGTCAGTTTCGCTGGCTTACTGGCTCCATTACCTGAATGTGGGGCAATTTCCCGACTCTGCTGCACAGCTCCATTCACGCTGACAGTGGTTTTATCTTTCGCCAAGCCCCAGTTTTATATGTGCCGATATAAATATATACATATAGGCTGATTCTAAAATCATACGACAAACATTGAGGGGTAGTAGAGCTCACTAAAACAAACAATTAGTCTATAGTAATATATGGGCGGGAGTGACGCGTTGAGGCACAAACACAAAAATAACACATGAAATGCATCACATTGTTTATTTACAACGTCGCCGCTAAATGCCTTTTTACAGCAATGTTTATAGTAATTGATCAAAATTGCTACCACCGACAGCAATGCAAGCTTGGTAGCGTCGGTGGAGTGATTGGCGAACAGATTCAAATACGTTGGGTATTTCACGCACGCCACCATTGTCAGCCAATCACGCCATATGTAGAGGTCGCCAAGCATGCGTGACTGTTGGTGGATGCATTTCCAGCAACTGTTTAAACATTTTCTGTACGGAATCACTCGTTAAATATGCTGCTAATGATCATTTTATGTTTCCGTTCATGTGTCATGTTTTTGTGTCCGTGCCTCAACGCTTCACTCCTGCCCATATATTCCTATACAATAATTGTTTGTTTTAGTGAGCACTACCACCCCTCAATGTTTGTCCCATGATTTTCAAATCAATATATAAACCATACATTTTTGAACAACGCCGTCAAATTACTTATAAAAAATTTAGACGAAAGTGTATGCACACTTTTACCCTAAAGTGATTATTACGGGTGTTACGTACCTCAAAAAAATTAAATTTTGGAATCCTTTTCGTTCCAAATATCACGAACTACTGGCGATTAAGCAACACATCGGTGAATGTTATTTTGCATGACAGAGATCTTACACCTCTGAAAACGCGGTTCGCAATATCATCCTCCTTCGTGGTGATGTGGAGGGTTGGCATCTTATTTATGGACGAATCTTTGTAACCCGAATATGTACGCGATTTCTTAAGACATCCTATAAAGCAGCGCGTCTAAATTAAAAAAAAAAGTCCGCTCGTTGGAACACTTCCAGGTGAACCGTTTTCGATAAATCCATCCGTTACTCTCAAATAAGAACGTCTATTGCCTGACAGTTAGGCAACACACATACACTGAAAACAGGTTAGGGGGCACAGCTCCTTTAAAAATCACTGTAGAGGAAAGCTGTTTGTGTTTTTAAAAACAGCCTGTATAGCAAACCAGCGGCGTTGAGGAAGTTTCCAAGCAACGTGATGTACGACGAGCGCGTTAATTAACGCCTACATATCTTTTTGAATCCAACATTTAAATAATTAAAAGGGGGCAACGAAAACGTGTTGCTGATGAAGGACACTCATAGCCTGTACTGCACACAGCAAGGAGTCACTACCCTGAGCATTGAGCGTCTTCCTTGTGAGTGGATTGATTTGCTTAGCGCTTTCAAGCCAATTGCAGACAATTGTCAACATGTTGCACAGAAAGCTTATATTTAACCCGTGCTGTACTCTGCGAGGCTCGGTGTCCGATGGTCTTCCCTGTTGGTAACCGATTCGTAAATCCTTGCTTCTGATCTACGTTACGATTGGTTCATATCACTGTTCCCAAACACAAAACCTGCAGCTTATTGGTCGCGATAGACAAATTAAGTACAGCACGTATCAAAAAGGGACAATTTGCAACACTTCAAATTATTAATTTATGTGGGAATGAAAAGGTTAATTACATGAACCTCTGAGTTATGAATTGTGAATGTTGATAACACGTAGCACACACCAATATGTTCGTCGGTTGCCAGAAACATGCTCGACAGATTGCACGATTTGAACACTTCAGCTAGTTAATCCGGGGCCGAACAAGTTGAAGCGTGCACAGGCCGCCGAGAACTCAAGCAGCGGTAATAAGGAACAAAGCGGTATTTACCTGGGAGTCCACGCGAGGCGACAAACGCAGAGCCGTGCAAAAACAGCAACGACACGGTTCAGCACGTTTCGAATAGCAGGGCTATAAACGTACCCACGTCGAGCGGCTGCAGCTGAGCCACCGTGGAACTACTATCAGCGAGAGAAAAACGATTAGACGTGGGTTGAACGCTGCGAAATGCGGCTTGGCCGAGGACTTTTCCAAACATGGACATTTTAACTCGTGTTAGCTTCCCCGCGGCCAGATACCAGCCGCGGTTATCGAGCGGCGAGACAAGCCGGCCCCGCTTGTTGTTGTAACGCGCCAAGTGGTTCGTCTGCGTCGATGGCGGACTGCCTTATCAGCGAACGCCACGCAAGTCGTACTGCAGCGTTTTGTTACCTTCGCGATAATTCTACTATTATTTACAGCCTGGCGTTCTTGAGAACCGACAACGAGGAGTAACACCCACTGTGTCTTATCCGCATTTGTTTCTAAACGCCGCAGTCCATCGCTGTTTTCTGTAAAACGCAACGAGAACATTTCTAATTCGAATAATACTTCTCGTATTAAAAATAATTTATTTTCAGTTAAATACGTTGGTACAGTATCTCTGGAGGTACCACAGGCTAGATCTCAAGACGAACACTGAATGTAATCTTGGAAATTGAAATTTCTATCCTGATGTTATTATGACGAGATTATTATCACCGCTCGGGAATGCTGTGAAAAGTGATGGTGCTATATTACTCATATGTACGGGACAGCAAAATACCCTCGAAAGTTTGTGTATTTTTTCATCAAAAATTTAATTTTTTTTCCCCGCCTCCAAGTGAATGTATCCTAATAATTTAAAAAATAGCATATACACTGTTCCACTGATTATACACTGAATTTCGTCAAATTACTGTTTCTTATGTAGCAGGAAAAAAACTGTACAATTGTGTTCTTTTTCCACGGTCATCCCAATTGTAATTTCACCACAGTGAAATGTAAAATCACAGATTCGCTGTAGTTTTAAATACGCAGTATTTGTACTTTTTCAGTTCTTTGGTCAAGTAAGTTCACGCACACTTCACACCTATAATTTGACCAACCCCCATTAGCTCTTTATTACAACTGTGTCATATTAATCCAATTACTATGCAGACGTAACTTTATTGTTCTCACTTTAATCGACAACGTTCGGTACGTTTATAATTACGCAGTATTAAAACAAATTCTCCTCAAAATATATGTGACGATTGGTTTCAGATTTTTAATCGTAATATGCAAGCAGTAAATATATTTTGCCAGCGGAAGTTTAGTTTCTGTACGAATTCACCAACGAAATTCGAAGTTCAGTTCTTCTCCCTGCGTTTGATAACCTTATATAAATTACTACTTAATTTTTTTTATTGCGTACAAACCGTGCATAATTACCGAAAATTTTTATGAGGCAATTCGAAAAGTATCGTATTTGCAACATATTGTGTGCTTTTGCAGGAAATAAAGCTGGGTTAAAAGTGATAGATGCATTTATATTTTAAATCCTTATCTCTTACAATTCAGTAAATGTATATTTTTGACGTTACTAAACCGATGTTTGTTTAGAGAACCACTTAATTAAATGAGTTAAATTTCAAAGTATTGTATTAACGTAGCTTCGTTTCCATATTTCTTTTAACAATTTTTTTTTTTAAGTTTGTAGCTGCTGTAGTAAATTACTTCGTAAACTTTTATTTCATTGAGCACAGATAGATGTTTGCAGATTTAAAAAAATGGTAGATAACACTAAAGAAATTCGGTGTCATAAATAACTTCCTCAAGGCGAATATGTCCTGAAAGATTTGACGTGTGTTTTTTTTTTTTGAGTTTTTTTATAAGTTATTGAAATTTATAAACTATCAAGAACAATTCACATAAGATTAAATCAATAAATAAAACATTTGAAATAAAACTTTAACAGAGACCTTCCGAAAACTGTCAACAGTAGCATATACTTCTGTAAATATAACGATCCGAGGAATTCTCTTTAATTTTTCTGTTTTCTGCTTTGAACCACATGAAACGTTCTACTTCGTATCTGTTAAACGCACAATGGTAGTTGCTGATGTTTTCCTGNAAGTGTGTTTTTTTTTTGAGTTTTTTTATAAGTTATTGAAATTTATAAACTATCAAGAACAATTCACATAAGATTAAATCAATAAATAAAACATTTGAAATAAAACTTTAACAGAGACCTTCCGAAAACTGTCAACAGTAGCATATACTTCTGTAAATATAACGATCCGAGGAATTCTCTTTAATTTTTCTGTTTTCTGCTTTGAACCACATGAAACGTTCTACTTCGTATCTGTTAAACGCACAATGGTAGTTGCTGATGTTTTCCTGTTGAATCATTCAATGGCGGTATAAATTTTTTTTAACAGCGTAATCATGTAATTGTGTAGTGCCATCAGTATTGCAAAATTCAACATACGTCGTTCTTGCGTGGGTGACGTCATGATCCGATACGATCCGTTCCGCTACTTTACACCTACGTGTGACAGGAACGCTATTTCATCAAGAAGTACGTTTATTCATCGTGACATTAAGTTAGCAATTAAAGTGCGTTTCATACAGATGATTCCATAATTGCAACTTGAAGATAGTTATATTTCATAAGACATGTCGACAAGAATAGTTTGCAATAAACATTTTTTTTNCTTTTTTTTTTTACTGAGGAATTTCAAGCTTGGTAGTGAAAGAGTTTTAGAGAGCAGAGAAAACTTATATTGTTTTTTTAAGTTTCCTCCACGCAACTTGTCTGTGCTTGTCGATAAAGATAAAAATTAAGAAAAAGTTGATCACATTCTGAATCACTGTCGTTTCATTACTAAATTGACTTAAGTAAGTCCTGGTATTTGGGTTCAATTTCCCTATATTCTTTACAAAAAATCTTTTTCTTCCCTAACTGAAAAAAAAAACGCCATTTGATGTTTAAGAATTACGAGGATCAGTACAGCCGATAAAGCAGTTTAAATGCAATTTCAAACCATCGAATTTTGCTTAATGTTATATTCAGTGTTCGTCGATTTCAGTTCCAAAGACATGTGACGTCACTTCGACATCACGACCACAGATATTTCAACCTTTCAAGAAATTTAGTGGATCAAATTTCTTCAAACATTTTGGTACTTTAAGGGTTGTAAATTTTCTTGAATTAAATTTTTTGTCCACAGTACTCGTTGGCGAAATATGATGTCCGTTGCTGTCGTCGGATGTTGCTCAGATTATAAATTAGAGTCAGTGAAAAACCTCTGATTCGCACTGAAATTCAACTAATCGAATAAGTGAAAATGGCTCCACTTAAAACAGGTGGAAAACCACGGNAGAAAGCAGTTTAAATGCCATTTCAAACGATCGAATTTTGCTTAATGTTATATTCAGTGTTCGTCGATTTCAGTTCCAAAGACATGTGACGTCACTTCGACATCACGACCACAGATATTTCAACCTTTCAAGAAATTTAGTGGATCAAATTTCTTCAAACATTTTGGTACTTTAAGGGTTGTAAATTTTCTTGAATTAAATTTTTTGTCCACAGTACTCGTTGGCGAAATATGATGTCCGTTGCTGTCGTCGGATGTTGCTCAGATTATAAATTAGAGTCAGTGAAAAACCTCTGATTCGCACTGAAATTCAACTAATCGAATAAGTGAAAATGGCTCCACTTAAAACAGGTGGAAAACCACGGGTTTTATTCAGTGAAACAATTACACTGATTAAGTGCGACAGATTAAATATTGGTTTTATTGAATCTAGCCAAATATTTACGAGANCAGTGAAACAATTACACTGATTAAGTGCGACAGATTAAATATTGGTTTTATTGAATCTAGCCAAATATTTACGAGAAATAAACATATTTACGATGATCACCGCTTTATATTGCGCAGTTCAACGTAAGTTAAAGAAAGTAAAAAGGTTTCGGGGGGACCACGATTTGAGCCAACATCACCCAGCTTCCAGGCCTTTACAATACCAACGAGCTACTAAGACAAGCAGNGGGGGGACCACGATTTGAGCCAACATCACCCAGCTTCCAGGCCTTTACAATACCAACGAGCTACTAAGACAAGCAGAACGCGAAGGAGAAAATATGTATATTATAGTGTATTATCGAAAATATGTAGCTTTAGATTTTTAGGTTTTTTTATTTTCGTTCTTATTTTAATTGGTAACATTAGGACGGTTAAAAACAAATAGTACGTATGCATGCACTCACTCCACCTCCGAGCCCTGTGATAACGTGAATACGAAATTAAAGACGTAACAATTAAATAAAAAANTGCATGCACTCACTCCACCTCCGAGCCCTGTGATAACGTGAATACGAAATTAAAGACGTAACAATTAAATAAAAAATATAATGTTCGCGTTGCCTCTTAAAATGAGTATTATGAAAGAGGAAACTCGCATTTCAACAATATCTTTTATAGGTTTTATTAGTTTATGCGTGTCTATTTCTTTTGATACGCATTGTTCAACTGTCATTTGACACACGCTGTTTAACTGACATGTAAGTCAAAAAACAAATCAGGGAAAAACATAAGAATGAAATGGTTGATGAATCAGTGGAAAATGGAACTGAATCAATAAGTGGAGCAAAAGTGGTTCTTTTTTCACTAATTCATCAGTTTAATTGACTGAAGTTACTGTGGAATAAGTCAGGTGTTATCAACCGATTTAAACAGTGAACTTCTCACTGATTCAGATTTAGTGTGCAAAATAGGGCATCTAAAACACCTGCGTCTGTTGATAAATTAATAGATTTATAGCAGTCGAGGAGGCACTAAATAAATAAACAGAAATAAAAGTAACTTTACAAGAAATCAAAGTTTCTTTACCTGTGATACGCGATTTCGCCACTAACAACTGAGGTCTGTAAGGCACTGAAGAGCCAAAAAAACTGGTATAGGTGTGCGTATGCAAATAACAGAGGTATGGAACCTATCAGAGTAACGCGATGCGGTCGGCAGCTTTATCGGTTACTGCTGCTACAATGGCAGGTTATCAAAATTTAAGTGAGTTTGAACGTGGTGTTATAGTCAGCGCATGAGAGATGGGACATAGCATCTCCGAGGTAGCGATGACATTTGGATGTCCGCATACGACCATTTCACGAGTGTACCGTGAATATCGGCAATCCGGTAGAACATCACATCTTCGACATCGCTGCAGCCGGAAAAAGATCGTGAAAGAACGGGACAAACGACGACTGACGAGAATCATTAAACGTGACAGGCGTGCAACCCTTTCTCAAATTGGTGCAGAATGGATTTGTGGACTGCCCTGCAGGATTCAAGGTGTGAATTGCCTCCTGCATACCTTCAGACATTAGTTGAGTCCATGCCACGTCGTCTTGCGGCACTTCTGCGTGCTCGCGGGGGCCCTACACGATATTAAGCAGGTGTACCAGTTTTTTTGGCTCTTCAGTGTATATATCCCTCCCACACCCCCTTTGTTTCCTTTTCATATTTGTATTTGCCACCAAAAAATTAATTGTGTTTGTTGAAAGGCGTATGATTATCAGTTATTTGTAATGGTAAACGTTTTCTTTATTAAGCTTTTGTAACTAAAATATTCAAAATTGTATTCCACATAGTGTAGGGCCTAATGCATTTCAAATATTTCTAGTTACAAAATAAATTTTTGAATACATGCCAATGACGTATATGTAAAATAATTTCTGCATTCAATAATTTTAATTGAATTTATTCTATTCCTAGGGATATATGATTATGTGTAATGACCTTGTCACCAGTTGGCGGATGGTGAGCTGTTCAAAAGTATACTGCTGTTTGCTCGCAGCTCTTCATTCTGGGTGTTTGCTGTAGAACTCGGGCGTAGATTTGGCTCAGCAGCAGACAGGAGTAAAATGTAAAGCTAGCTTAACATCAGTGGAAAGGAAATGTTAATTTATTACAGATTTATATAAATGTTATCAAGGAACATGAACATCCCAATATCGCTTCCAGCTGACCAGAGATGGAATTTGCATTCAAACACAGTTTAATAAATCGTCTACCGTTATATCAAAAATCATATATGTACATAAAAGGGACCACTTACAAACCGTGTTTATGTTTCCGCTGGTAACTGGAGTTTGATACACTTTAATATGGATAACTATGCAAAATCTTGGAAACTGATTAGTTAGTATTTCAAATCCCAGTGCTTGAGGTTCAAGTTTGATTAAATAAAATATTTAAATGTAATTATACAATTTGTTTACAACACTACAAAAAATATTTATTCTACAATCACAGAAGAAATGCCTATCATTTTATATACCTAAATAATGAATTTAATAGCAGCGCAAACTATAGCGATAAACGATTGTAATGTTATCACAAAAATGTGTACAGGACGAAATAAGTATTATATTAGAATATAAATAATTAATAATAAACAATTACTATTTAACCACACAATTCTATAAATAAATAAGTTAAGTCTCATAATAAAATACTTTGTAGTATTTTTATAATAATCTACTCTACGCATCATTACATTATTCAAATTAATCAGGATCTCAATGAATTCATTCCATCTCCACAATTACCATGGATAAATCACAGTTTATTGAAGTAACAGTAGTATTGTTCATACACATGAAGTTGAAAACTTCATTAGCCCTGGTACCACAACGGTAATGTTCCACTAATATCAGTGCTCACACACTCACTGTCACTGCAGTGTCGCCCAGTGCTCCGTGATTTATATGGATAAATCACAGTTTATAATGTTTGCATTGAAGTAACAGTAGTATTGTTCATACACATGAAGAAGTTGAAAACTTCATTGGCCCTGGTACCACAACGGTAATGTTCCACTAATATCAGTGCTCACACACTCACTGTCACTGCAGTGTCGGCCAGTACTCCGTGATTTATATGGATAAATCACAGTTTATAATGTTTGAATTGAAGTAACACTAGTATGTTACATAGCCATGAAGAAGTTTAAAACTTCATTGGCCCTGGTACCACAACGGTAATGTTCCACTAATATCAGTGCTCACACACTCACTGTCACTGCAGTGTCGGCCAGTACTCCGTGATTTATATGGATAAATCACAGTTTATAATGTTTGAATTGAAGTAACACTAGTATGTTACATANGTTTTTTTGGCTCTTCAGTGTATATATCCCTCCCACACCCCCTTTGTTTCCTTTTCATATTTGTATTTGCCACCAAAAAATTAATTGCGTTTGTTGAAAGGCGTATGATTATCAGTTATTTGTAATGGTAAACGTTTTCTTTATTAAGCTTTTGTAACTAAAATATTCAAAATTNAGGCGTATGATTATCAGTTATTTGTAATGGTAAACGTTTTCTTTATTAAGCTTTTGTAACTAAAATATTCAAAATTTTATTCCACATAGTGTAGGGCCTAATGCATTTCAAATATTTCTAGTTACAAAATAAATTATTGAATGCATGCCAATGACGTATATGTAAAATAATTTCTGCATTCAATAATTTTAATTGAATTTATTCTATTCCTAGGGATATATGATTATGTGTAATGGCCTTGTCACCAGTTGGCGGATGGTGAGCTGTTCAAAAGTTTACTGCTGTTTGCTCGCAGCTCTTCATTCTGGGTGTTTGCTGTAGAACTCGGGCGTAGATTTGGCTCAGCAGCAGACAGGAGTAAAATGTAAAGCTAGCTTAACATCAGTGGAAAGGAAATGTTAATTTATTACAGATTTATATAAATGTTATCAAGGAACATGAACATCCCAATATCGCTTCCAGCTGACCAGAGATGGAATTTACATTCAAACACAGTTTAATAAATCGTCTACCGTTATATCAAAAATCATATATGTACATAAAAGGGACCACTTACAAACAGTGTTTAGGTTTCCGCTGGTAACTGGAGTTTGATACACTTTAATATGGATAACTATGCAAAATCTTGGAAACTGATTAGTTAGTATTTCAAATCCCAGTGCTTGAGGTTCAAGTTTGATTAAATAAAATATTTAAATGTAATTATACAATTTGTTTACAACACTACAAAAAATATTTATTCTACAATCACAGAAGAAATGCCTATCATTTTATATACCGCAATAATGAATTTTATAGCAGCGCAATCTATAGCGATAAACGATTGTAATGTTATCACAAAAATGTGTACAGGACGAAATAAGTATTATATTGGAATATAATTAATTAATAATAAACAATTACTATTTAACCACAAAATTATATAAATAAATAAGTTAAGTCTCATAATAAAATACTTTGTAGTATTTTTATAATAATCTACTCTACGCATCATTACATTATTCAAATTAATCAGGATCTCAATGAATTCATTCCATCTCCACAATTACCATGGATAAATCACAGTTTATAATGTTTGCATTGAAGTAACAGTAGTATTGTTCATACACATGAAGTTGAAAACTTTATTAGCCCTGGTACCACAACGGTAATGTTCCACTAATATCAGTGCTCACACACTCACTGTCACTGCAGTGTCGCCCAGTACTCCGTGATTTATATGGATAAATCACAGTTTATAATGTTTGAATTGAAGTAACACTAGTATGTTACATAGCCATGAAGAAGTTTAAAACTTCATTGGCCCTGGTACCACAACGGTAATGTTCCACTAATATCAGTGCGCACACACTCACTGTCACTGCAGTGTCGTCAAGTACTCCGGAATTTTGTAGCAAAGTCGCCAGTCTCTAGAATTCAGCGGAGCTCACTCACAAACTCAACAAGACCAGATTACTTAAAACTTAAAAACTTCGAGACTATTCGATACCTTCCCTGCCAAGATAACATATAACGATGTTGAGATATGTCTCGTGAGAAAAGTTCCAACGATATTCAGACGAGGTTTAGTGGAATGTTTGGGTGGCTCTTGACGACGAGGTCCTGAGTGCAGATACGGGTGAAGCGAGGTGAGTATGGAGTAGCGCCGGAACGTAAGGGTGAGGGAAACGGGAGATCCCCGAGAAAACCCGCCGGCCAGCGGCTTCGACTGGCTCGGTTCCCACATGCGAAAATTCCAGGCGTGAACCCGCCGATAATAGAATCCGGTTCATTGTTGTGGGAGTTGAGTAATCTGACCGCTAAAACACCGCGGCCCCACATAAAGTGTGTTGCTACCTTCGTTGTTCGATTGGCACCGTGCCAAAAACCTTCCTCCTAGCATCAACACTTTTTGTCTGAAACTAGTCATCATGCCATGTGCAAATATGAACTTCAGGTTTGGAGGAGTGAGCGGAATGTTTATCTCTAAATAGTATTAAAGAAAGTTGCTTATCCACATCTGTCTGTGTATTCGCTTAGTACTTCTAAACGACTTTATGAATTTCGATCGAGTTACCAACATCATTTACAGAATTTCTCGAGGAAGGTTTTGGTGTATAAAACATTATATTTAATGTAAGGATAGTAGAGAAATGTCGAACCGTTTTTTAATCAAGTCGGAGAAAACAGATTTTAGGGCGCTTACATGGCTTGCGCTGACTAAATCATAAGAGATACATCAAACTGATGTACTACAGAATTGTAACTCCAAAAAACATCTACAAAAAAGTCCGCAATAGCATATGTTTATCTTTTAAGGGTGACCCATAGTAACCATTTTTGTCTTTCAAAGTATCGTTCCGTGCGAAGCCGGGCCGGTTCCCTAGTTGTGAATATATAAAGACTGTTATGATTTTCATGATCGGATAATAATATGAACCTAACNGCCGGGCCGGTTCCCTAGTTGTGAATATATAAAGACTGTTATGATTTTCATGATCGGATAATAATATGAACCTAACAAGGATAGCTACGTAGGTTGGGCCTTACTTCTCGTCGGCAGCAAGGCCATTAGAGACAGGGAAAGTTACTCAGAGAAGCAGGGACGGGGAACGAATCGGCCATGGCCTGTAGTAAAGAAAGGTACCATCCCAGCATCCGCCTAGAGTGATGTCGGGAAACTATGGAAAACCGAAGTCACGACGGCAGGACCGTTATTCGAACCCGATCCTCTCGAATATGCAAGTCTGGTGTGTTACCACTGCACCACATCGCTCGAAACCTGACAAGGGAACGTAGCTTATCGTGATATTATATATATGTTTGTTTATGCATATATATAAACGCGTGCGTTTATTAAGCGATATTATTTACCTTAGCCGAGATCCGTAAATATTAAGNTTATCTCTAAATAGTATAAAAGAAAGTTGCTTATCCACATCTGTCTGTGTATTCGCTTAGTACTTCTAAACGACTTGATGAATTTTGATGGAGTTTCCAACATTATTTAGAGAATTTCTCGAGGAATTTTTTGGTGTATAAAACATTATATTTAATGTAAGGATAGTAGAGAAATGTCGAACCGTTTTTTAATCAAGTCGGAGAAAACAGATTTTAGGGGGCTTACATGGCTTGAGCTGACTAAACCATAAGAGATACGTCAAACTAATGTACTACAGAATTGTAACTCTCAAAAAGGTCTACAGAAAAGTCCGCAATAGCATATGTTTATCTTTTAAGGGTAACACACAGCAACCATTTATGTCTTTCAAAGTATCGTTCCGGGCGAAACCGGGCCGGTTCCCTAGTTGTGAATATATAAAGACTGTTATGATTTTCATGATCGGATAATAATATGAACCTAACAAGGATAGCTACGTAGGTTGGGCCTTACTTCTCGTCGGCAGCAAGGCCATTAGAGACAGGGAAAGTTACTCAGAGGAGCAGGGACGGGGAACGAATCGGCCATGGCCTGTAGTAAAGAAAGGTACCATCCCAGCATCTGCCTCGAGTGATATCGGGAAACTATGGAAAACCGAAGTCACGACGGCAGGACCATTATTCGAACCCGGACCTCTCGAATATGCAAGTCTGGTGTGTTACCACTGCACCACATCTCTCGATGCCTGACAAGGGAACGTAGCTTATCGTGATATTATATATATATATATATATATATATATATATATGTTTGTTTATGCATATATATAAATGCGTGCGTTTATTAAGCGATATTATTTACCTTAGCCGAGATCCGTAAATATTAAGATGAAGACTGCATATATATATATATATAAGAGAAATTATATATATATAATTTCTCTTCTTTTAATTTAATGTTATCAACTAACTAGAGCTACACTTTCCTTAATCCAGAGTTAGCATTACTGTAAGCACGGAAGTCAGATAAAATACACGAAAATACAAAGGAGAATATATATACAGTATATACATATGTCACTAAGCTATGCATTACCCTAACATTTAAGTATTTAATATTTTTTTTTTATGAAAAAGCATTCTGAATCTTCCTATACACAGTTTGATACATATTTAGATAACCAAAGGCAGCAGGAATGACTGCGAATCAGGAAGCAACGGGCGTATTAGTTGTCAAAATACTTCGAGATACTGAAATTTTAGTCCAAGAAAGAAGGAAACATTTGGCTCCTGGTGAGTGCCGCCCTTACACCTTATAAAATGACTAATAATTTCTTTGAAAATTTCCTTTTCCGCGTTTGCGGTATTAATAAACGCTAAATATTTAAAATGCTTTCTCCACATTTTCGAAAGCTTGTACCGAAAACCTAGTAAGGCATAAACTATGCGACGAGTTAGATGTTTGTTATGGTCATGGGACTGCGTTTCACAGCTGTTCAAAGCTTTTGCGCCAAAGGATTGTCTGGCAGAAAAGAATTGTTAAAAAAAAGTACGTATAATATAATTTTTTGCCATAGTAATTTGGTAAAATATGATACAGTGATATAGTGATAACACAAACAAGGATATCATAGCTGCGGTAAAACATATATCGTTAGAATACTAAATAGTTTACAAAATTCGTGGCCTTCCACATAATGCACTGAGAGGAAGATTTAATAGCAGATACCAAACAAAATTCACTTGATAAGTAACACTCATTTGAAAAATATTTTATCTATCGCAGGGTTACGTAAGTGGTTACAGGCACAGAACATGGCTGCATGTATACAGAAAATATAAAATAGTGTACCTCACCAAGCATGTATTGCAGGGGACCAACACTTGCAGGATCCAATTAGTATGGTGTTGGACCACAAGTAGCATGGAGAAAGGAGGCGATACGTTTGGGGCATGGAGGCGTAGAGACGTCAGATGTTCTCCTCAAGAAGATCCTGCCACATCTGGGGCAACTGGCCCTCTAAATCCGCCGTAACTACCGCTGGCCGAAGTTGTCATCCAATTTGGTCCCAGACATTCTCGATGGGCGAGAGGTCTGGAGACCTCGCTGGCCAAGGAAGCGTGTTTATATCACGAATTCAGGCTAGAGGTACCCGTGCTTTGTGAGGATGGACATTACCCTAATGGAAAATTGAGTTGTTAAGACGAAATAGGAGGGGGGGGGACACACATGGTAGTACAGTTTCCTGGACGTATTGCCGTGCCCTTAGGGTTCCTTCAATCGCCCCACACCATGACACTTCCGCTGACACTGACACTGTGCGGCTCTACAATGAAGCATGGATCACGGCGCTGGCCAGGATGTCTCCAGACTCGAATTCTGGGGTCATCTGAATCCAGAAAGAACCGTGATTTGTCGCTGAACCACACTCGTCAACAATCTGCAAGCTGCCATGCTGCCCGTTCCCGGCAGAAGGTTACACGTGCTTGGCGATGCTCAGGTCGTAATGGTAGACGTCGTAAGGGACACCGCTACAACAGATCTCGCTCTGCTAGCCGCCTTGATGTGTTATTGGCGAAAAACCGTATCCCAGCTGCCATGACATGTATCTAGATGATGTGTAGCGACGTCGATGGAGTGATAATAGACTGTCGCACGATGAAACGATCCTCCCCGGTGGTGAGTGGGAGCGAAGAGATTTGGGCGGCTCTTAACATCGAGGTCTTGAGAGCCGATGAGGGTGAAGCAAGGTGAGTATAGAGCAGCGACGGAATGCAAGAGCAGGGAAAACAGGAGATCCCCGAGAAAACCCGCCAACCAGTGGCATCGTCCGACATGACTCCCACATGCAAAAATTTAGGGGCAACCCTGCTGGGAATCGAACCCGGTTCTCGTTGGTGGGAGGCGAGTAGTCTAACCACTACACCACTGCGGCCCCTCCCTGCTGGTTGTCCGCCGAGGTCGACCCGAGCCTTCTCGACGCGTNGCCGAGGTCGACCCGAGCCTTCTCGACGCGTGTGTGTGCCCTCTTGTTCCCACTGCGTCCAACACAGACTCAAAGTGTAGGCAGAATAGTTAAAGTGGCGAGCATTATGCTGAAACGTCCAACCCGCCTCTCGGAAGCAAACGATGTGTCTCTCTCAAACTCATCCTTCTGGGCAAGGGCTTGTGAAATGCTTCGTTGGCGCAAGCTACATCTGCACTGAATTTCATTCTGTGGCTCACACTGCTACTAAGGTCTTATTCGGTGTCTTGCCGTTATGTTTGGTGGAGGTCTATGTATGCCATCTAGTGGCACATCCGCTTAAGTAAACCGCATTAAATTCAAATGGGATACATGTCGTGCTTTAACGATACTGTGTGCCAACCTTCGTTGTATTCGCGCAATTCGTTAATGTTGATTATTTTNGATACATGTCGTGCTTTAACGATACTGTGTGCCAACCTTCGTTGTATTCGCGCAATTCGTTAATGTTGATTATTTTGTTTTACGAATGAGTGTATCTTTTTACAGTGAAGATAATTTGCTTCACTCAACTAAGCTGCTCTTGTGCCAAACATCTGCATTCGTTCCCTTTACCAAATAAATGTTTAAAAAATAATTGGTTCAGCAGATCACTAATTTAGTTGTTCCAACATCATATCCATGCACTTGGTGCACACAGCTGTTTAAAAATTTTGTTAAATTAATCGGTTTGGTTATTGTAGCCATTAGAAGTTAAACTTATATTTGGTTTTGAATAAAGTTAGCGTTTCGTTAGTTAGAAAAGTCTACGTTAACTATTGCATAATTTGTGGAGGCAACATAATTAACTTGTTCCAGTACTGGCATTTCTTCGATCAGTGTGATCAGGTTATTTTAATTCCTTCGTTTAAATTTACAGTTCGAGAGTTTGTTTATAATCTTTGCGAAAAATAGAATGGTTCCAGTAATTGTGTTTGATAGTGCATTTGTTTATGCTTAATAATTATGTAAACAATCTCATTGAAACGAGTTGAACAGGAAACAAAATTGTAAAGCTCCAAAACTTGTAAATATGTGTCTAGGTACATCGCCTGTAAGAGAATAATACGTATTTAAAAACATCTCGCTTTTTCCTGAGGACGCATTATCCGAGGTCACTAGCTTTCGAGCGCTAATGTTTTGGGGTTNTTTGGTTATTGTAGCCATTAGAAGTTAAACTTATATTTGGTTTTGAATAAAGTTAGCGTTTCGTTAGTTAGAAAATTCTACGTTAACTATTGCATAATTTGTGGAGGCAACATAATTAGCTTGTTCCAGTACTGGCATTTCTTCGATCAGTGTGATCAGGTTATTTTAATTCCTTCGTTCAAATTTACAGTTCGAGAGTTTGTTTATAATCTTTGTGAAAAATAGAATGGTTCCAGTAATTGTGTTTGATAGTGCATTTGTTTATGCTTAATAATTATGTAAACAATCTCATTGAAACAAGTTGAACAGGAAACAAAATTGTAAAGCTCCAAAACTTGTAAATATGTGTCTAGGTACATCGCCTGTAAGAGAATAATACGTATTTAAAAACATCTCGCTTTTTCCTGAGGACGCATTATCCGAGGTCACTAGCTTTCGAGCGCTAATGTTTTGGGGTTCGAGACCTTGGTTCTACTCTCGCTTTCTCTTCATGGTAACCAAAATTGTTTAATGTACGTAAAACCATACTAATCTTTATTTGCACCAAACAAGTCTTTAAGGGTTTGGGGCAACCAAGCAAGAAAAGCCAAATAACTAGGTTATTTAGAAACGAAATACGTATTAAATTGTCCCTATATACAGCCGATAGTTTAGTTGCGCCACACAAACTTTTTTTTTAATTCAACAAAACCCTTTTCCCAGTATACGTAAGACAATATTTCGTTGGAAAGACTAGCGGTGTCTTACTATTGTACGAGTATCTCAAACCAACAAACACACAAAAATCGGACAAACTCGCGTGCGTATTGAATAGTAACTTCTGTGTGTTTGAAATTCTAACATGATAAGCAGGAAGACCTACGTACGAAGTTATAAAAACAGATGACGCGTGTCCTTGGTCGCTTAAGGCTGGACTCAAATATGAGATTTTTGATTAGTATTCTGATGAAACCATTACTGTTCTCTATCCACAAGGTTCGGGACGAGAATGTTATGAAATCTGAAACGACATTGGGCAGTCACCTTGAAAGCGATGTTCACGTAGAGTAGCCTCGTCTTGAGAAGTAAGTAATTTGTAGTTTCCACGATGCGCATCAAGTAAAAATCCAGCCGTGCTGTATGGTTTCTAGAATCTCAGCGGCGCCAACATTCTGCAGGTGATAACAGTGGCCGTCATTTTCAACAACCCTTACTCAGCGCCCTGAATATAAAATAAATTCTGTGTCGCAGATGCATATTAGGCGAGGGTATGTTCATCGACGAAACCGTATTTACTGTTCAGGCGTTTGTGGGTAGCTCTAATTACTGCCAATTTGTATTTTTTTTCACCCATTTTTCAACTTACGCTACCTTCTTAACTAACTGAGGACAGTGGATGAAGATATGTTTTTACAATTTAAAATAAGCTATGATACTAATTCAGTTATTTTGCAGTTTAACCCCATAACGTACATATTGATTTTTCTTTTCACGTATTGCAAAAGGAGAAATCTTTGGTGCTGACAGTACTTAAGAGTTTCTATTACCAACCAACACTTTGGAACATGAGGAAAGGATCTCAGTTTATCAACGGCACAAAAAGCGAACAATTAAAAACAACTGGTTAGTCAGCAGCAACCAAAATAATTTCCCCGGGAAAGGTAATGTCCGTTTTGGTGCTATCTTCTGGATTTGCAAAGCACCGATCATGATTTCGCATATTCTGGGACATGTCAGACGTGAACGAGTACACTCGGGATAATATGTTAATGGGTTAAACTAATCTGTAGACAGTTTGTGGATGATTGAGCACTTTTGAAAGCCCTGCCTACGATCAAGATATACTTTGCTACTCATTTTGTATTCTTTTACCACGTGTGACACTTGCATTGCTGTGGACAGAACGACGTTAGTAATGAGTGAGTCAACTGGAAATGTGAAATCGTTAGGAAACTATATGTATTACTAATATGCCAGATCGTATTCTAATATGTATAAAGCAAAAATAAACACTCGATTTTCTACAAAATTAAACATTTCACTCACAATACAACGTCAAGTCCTAACATTTGGTTGCTCGATTCGTTGTTAAGTCTGGGAGCCTTCATTCCGGCGAGTACGCAGTAAGTTTCATCACAAGTTGATTTAAAAAGGGGCCGTTGTGGTGTAGTGGCTAGATTACTCACCCCGCACCTAGGCGAACCGGGTTTGATTCCCGACGGGGTGGCTCCCGCATTTCCGCATCTGGGAATCGTCCCAGACGATGCCGCTGGTCGGCGGGTTTTCTTGGGAGTCTCCCAGTTTCCCCCACCCTTGCATTTCGGCGCTGCTCCACACGCGCCTCTTTTCCAACCGCAACGGCTCTCAAGACCTACACGTCAAGAGCCACCCAAATCTCTCCACTCCACTTGATTTCAAAAGTGCTCACCTTACGACGAACAGCCTATAGGATTGTTGGTGCATGAGTTGGTCGTTTTCACAAGTACATCAGCCGCGGCCTCGATATTCGACATACAATCACCACGTTAGGCCAAAGGTAACGTTCGTTCACCGTTACTTCCAACTTTTCTGCAGCACTGTTAAAATTCTACTTCCATAATATTCCTCCGCCTCATGCAAACAAAGTTCAGAAAATTACACCAGAGGGCCAACACACCGCATTCGTGCGCATCCTGTGTAATGATATTTAGCGTAAGAACTATTTCTTACTAGGCATTACCAACACACCTATTTTCTCTCTGCCTTTATTCACATTAGTTATAAATAAAACGTTGTCATTTATAGATTAAATATAAGTGAAAAATCTATTTAACCAAAAATTAAGTTAATATTATGTTAATAAAAGTATAAAACACTTGTGATACATTACATATTAAGGAGGCGACTAAAAACTTCTTACATGGGGTGTTTTTTCTAAGGTCCGATTCAAATGTGTGAAGAAACCGCGAATAGACTATAACACATAGAGATTGACGGAGTCTCAACCTGGGACTCGTAGATGTGAGTCTTCCCCGAATTGAGATGTGGGATGAGATCCTGCGATTTGGTGGTGACGGGTTGCAACGGCGGAGGAGTTCCTAGAGAAAAACCAACCAGCCGACAGTAACGCACCTCATGTAACTCTTAAGGGAATTAAACCCATGTCACCTAAGTGGGAGATCTGTGAGCTTGCCATGCCGCCACCACGACACATACCACGACAATTGTGTAGATGTCGTTCGGGCCGTTCATGGTGGTCACATTGCACATTTATGAATGTATGGTAAACAAACTTCACGGTTCCACCGTTCATTTGATTGGTCAATAAAGGTTGTAGGTTGTTTGGTTTTGATATTATAGACATTCAAATTTGGGGTATTCTTTTATACTCATTATGTATAATGAATATATTTTCCCTATTATACAAAATATGTAAATATTGATATGCAAACTGTAAGCTCACAATGCTAACGACAAAATTACGCCACACATTAAGAGTGCCGGACCTTAAAAAATTTGTAATTTTATATTTGCACCAAACATTGTTCAACTCGTACGCATTGTATGTAATGACATATTCCTCGATTAAAATTTTTTTACACTTTATATTTTTTTGAATAATTTGATGTCAAAAACCAAATCATTATGTTTTGTTGCACCCGTAATAACAAATACTAACTAAGTTGTACAGATGAAAAATTTTACAAAGTATATTAATGCCATGGGCTGCTGCTTTGCATATATTTATTCACCAAAAAATTATTCATACATTTTTAAAAAGAAATGCTAAAGATACGCAAGATTTTTCCTTTATTTACCATTTGTCATATATATTTGGCTTGTTATTTTGTGATTTTTTATATGTCACGCTGTAGCCCATGTTATTAGTTTAATTTGCAAATTTTCTCATCCGTACAACTCAGTTAGTATTTGTTATTACGGCTGCAACAAAACAGAAGAATTTTGTATTTAACATCAAATCATTCAAACAATAGAAATAGTAAAATTTTCTTATTTGAGGAAAATGCCACCACATACAATGCGCGCGAGTTTATCAATGTCTGGTACAAATAAAAAATTACTAATTTTTTTGCGTCTGACACTCTTAAATTCAGAGAGCCACTAAGACAATACCTAGACAGCGCTTGTCTGGCCAGTTCGAATTGGACGTGGTGGTCTTGAAGAGTACCAAATGCTATCTCGTAAAATTACCTCAGCAGACGTTTTACGGAGTCTCGAATAGGAAAACGTCTTATCAGGTGACTACAGTGTAAATAAATGTCTGTGGCTCACCATTGGTGAACCACGCGTGTATTTCACCCCCGCAGTCACCGTATCTCTGAGCAATGCGGGCGTAAACCTTCCCCTAGCTTTTATTTTCCGTCTCCTATATTGCTTTGTCCTCTGGCTTCCTACAGAGGTAATTCCATTTCATCACTTCATTGCCTCTCTCTCTCTCTCTTTCTCTCTTTATTTTAATTTCCTTTATTTACTTCATTGGTCGCTTTCGTTACTGCCGACCAGCAATTATTCCTTGATGGTTCATCAGTGTTCGTAAGCAGGCAGAAATAAAATTATGTACATAAAATTATTGTCGAATAGTAAACCTAGTAGAATCACCAGTTCATTACTTGTAAGTCCTATGGTATTTGTTCACGTACAATATTAGCGACTGTGTGAATTTTTTAATATTTCTTGTCATGTTACAAAATTGTCACTAAACATGTGAAAACTTCAAGTCAATCGACATTTTGAGGATTTCACATATTAGTTTTGTAATGTAATTTCTCGAGGAATGTTCGTAGCTACTCTAGATATAAAATAAACGTCCCACCCATAGACTCCATACTTAACTGTTTCCCATAAAATATTCAGCTCATTGTACAGAATGGTACACGTTAAAATCCCAGAATAATTTTAGCACACCATTTAGTAGTAGTAACTAATATTACTGCTTTGAGAACCATTTTTGTGCTTTTGCTCTTAGAAGAATAAAAAAAAATATTTTTACTGAGTGCCAACGAAACATTTTTGCATCAAGCAGGTGATAATGGTCGTGCGAAACGTTTATTTACGTCCTTGGTTTCCTAACATACTTGTAAGAAGTTTACTCCCTGTCGACCGCGCGGACGACTTGAGTGACTGAAATTTATCTTCCATCTCTGCAGAAGAATCATTGCCCTGTTCTGTAATTTGTGAGTCATTTCCTGTCATGTCGAGTCTGTGTTTCCCCGTGCGGAAAGATGGACGTCAATAACACTGAACATTGTGCAAATGTATACGATTGTAAAAATAATGCCGAGGAACAATGGTAGACTATACCTAAGTATCAGTTTTCACAATTTTTGTAACATGAATTGAAATTTTTTTTTTGCAGTACTCTGTTCTTTAATTGCAGATTCAACTGAATATATATATATATATATACATATATATATATATTTTTGCACGACGAAGGAAAATTTCTAAAGCAAAGTATCTCATAAATGATTCCCGACAGTTAAAATGCATATTACACACTTCAGAATTGTGTTTAGTAGAATTCCCAAAATTTCTTTAGATCGCCAGTAATCTCAACGAGCGCGCTGGCATCGCCTAAATATAAACAATGTTCTTTTAAACGGGTAATATATCGAGCGACATACTGTATTGTCGATCCAGGTTCTGAACACTTACGCGGAGAGACATTTGCTTTCTACGTACAAGGGTGCCTCACTTCAACTCCCAAAGAAGGCCGTAGTTTGCGCAGAAAGATTATTTGAAGTGCATTATGATTTGTAGGCTATAATTGATGGATTATTTTTTTTATTATGTTAAACGACTCTTAGCCGACATGACGTAACTTGCAGGGATTACCCAGTGGTATTGGGTTAGGCAAAGTGCTTACCCTTTTAAACACATTTTCTACCACATAATTAGAGACCTGAAAAATTCGCGGATTCATTTCGGGACAAGCTAAACTTCAAAACACGTGTGTTTATAATTCTTCAACCATTGGTCCACATGGTGCTTGACGCCTTCTGGAGAAGGCTGGCCAAATCGTCGCCTTCTACTGTCTCAGCAGACAACCAATGTGCAGTTGCTATTGGCATATTTGTACATAAGACTGTAGAGTCTAGCCTGCAGGTCACTGAACGTGCGAATTTTTCAGGTCTCTACACATAACATATCTTCCGTGAAAAGTCACTGTTTAGAAACATTGTTATCTGAGATTTCCAGACAGGCTGATACCAGCCAACCTGAAGTGTGCCGCAAGAAGTATGTGGAAGTGGAAAGACTAAGGAGGATGAAACAGAAACACTCTGAGAAAACCAGTAAACTCCACACCAATATAGCGTCCTCCGTACTAACGACATGACAACGCCCATCTGAAGTGCAGTGAAGAGATTTTGACCGCTCTTGAAAACGGGGTCTTGAGAGGTGATGAGGGTGAAGGAAGTGAGGTGGAAATGGAGCAGTACTGGAATGCAAGGGCGAGGGAAAAAATAAGATCCCCGAGAAATCCCGTCGACCAGCGGCATTGTCCGGCGCAATCTCCAAGTGCAAAAATCCATCAGCGACTCAGCCAAGAATCGAGCCAGGTTCGCCTTGCTGGGAGGCGAGCGCACTAGCCATTATACCACCGCGGCCCCACCCGTTTGGAAAACAAAACAGAGCTGACTAGAGCCTTGGTACAAAACAGTCAAGTTCGCAAGAGTGAAAAGGCGTTGTGTTCTCTATATGTACGCGATCCCATCTGTCTATCAGCTGCGGGATGCTATGTAAACGGTCTTAGTGTCTTATTGGACACGATATGCAGTGAAAAATTTCCAGTTGGCTGAAGAAATACAGTGCTTTCATAGTAACTTCCAATTTTTGCAGACTGTTCCTCCGCTGCGAAAAAACCAAGCTTAACCAAATCTAGAAAATTACACGAAAGAGACAACGTGCCGCAGTAATGCGCACTCTGTTTAATAAAATTTAGCATGAGAACTATTTCTTACGAGGCTTTACTAACTCGCCTATTTATTATAAATTAAGTATTGCAATTTTTAAACCAAATATTAGTAAAATTTCCACTTAACCAAAAATCAGAAACTTTTATTTTAAACAAATTATAAAACGCTTTTGATTTATGGGAGGGGGAGGTTGCTATTTATAACGCTACATTTAACAGTGTTTTTAACCTTTTGAGGAGTATACACGCATATACTCGGGTCTATGTTTATATGGGAAGTTCTTTGCTCATGTAGACTAAACTCACACGTTAATAGTTTTCCCGTTTCGCTAGAGATTATCGGAAGCTGTAAAATATCACAACTAGTTACCATTTGTAGTAAATTGGGTCGTGCTTATGGCCAGTGACTTTTCGCGTAAAAATCTGAGCCCACAGTAGACCTCATCACTATATACACACCTCAGCTGTTGTTATACCTCCGTTGGCTGATGGTGTCGTGTCCGTCTTCGACCAAGCCACTCAGGACTAAGTAACTCCGACAATGAACCTCCGTGATTCGTGCGCAAACGTTTAACACGGGCCAGAACATTTTTTTAGCTAATCGAAGAAGCTGGACGACCCTACGGTGCTTTGGACTGTATCTTGTCTCGAAATCTTTTCG
This sequence comes from Clitarchus hookeri, assembly GCA_002778355.1. Lineage (NCBI taxonomy): Eukaryota > Metazoa > Arthropoda > Insecta > Phasmatodea > Phasmatidae > Clitarchus > Clitarchus hookeri. The sequence continues at coordinate 232,129 of NQII01000411.1, read as the reverse complement.
CGAAATATCACTGCCCCTAGTCATGTTGCTTGCGCCTACAACTGGGCCTTAGAGTTCCTAAGAGTATAGGGGCCGCGGTGGTGTAGTGGTTAGACTACTCGCCTCCCATCANTGTTGCTTGCGCCTACAACTGGGTCTTAGAGTTCCTAAGAGTATAGGGGCCGCGGTGGTGTAGTGGTTAGACTACTCGCCTCCCATCAAGGCGAGCCGGCGGGGTTTCCCTCCCTGGATTTTCGCATGTGGGAATCGTGACAGGCGATGCCGCTGGTCGGCGGGTTTTCTCGGGGTTCTCCCGTTTCCCCCGCCCTTACATTCCGGCGCTGCTCCGTGATCATCTTGCTTCACATTCAACGGCTCTCAAGGCCTCGGTGTTAAAAGTACAGAGGTGAAACGTCTACTAACACCGTGAACTGCTGCCGCACACGCCAGCTAAACGGCGTCACTTACCGGCTGGTGGTTTAATCATTTGGCAACCTTTCACAGCATGCAGTAGCCAATCAGGCACAAGGACTCTTCCCAGAACCTCGCGCAGCCAATCAGAGTATGGGTATGCCCACATCATTGAAACAGCCACGCCATTTTTTCTGTGTGTATTTATTTATTCCGCTTCTATATTTTGTGAAGATGTTGTTGTTTCTCCTCTTTATTCCTAGCTATTCTCTTGTCTAGGATTGAACTATGGTCGTTATAAATACAGAAAGTTATTTTTTTCTCCATATAATTTGGAAACTTTTCAAAGGAACAGTATATATGTAGGAGACAAAATCCATCCCGCTAAAGTATGGACAAATTAATTCAATGGTTTTTTGATACCTCTGTAATTAATGTCAGAGATAGAGATAAAAGTTCAAATTCGATGGGCGGAGTTTACATACATATATTCACAGTATTGAAGTATGAAGTTACGTTACCTTTAATATGTGTTTGCAGTTTTAATCGTGTGAGCAAAACTTCCGTAAAATTCGTCATTTAATAATAAATTTAGTAGTTCACATTATGAATTATGCTGACCGTACCAAGCAATCGCTGCAAAATATATTTGTGTAAAATATCTGACTGAGAATGCCGTAAATTAGGCAAAGACATCCAACAATTTAGCAACTATTTTAAATAGTTCGCCTTTTGAAATTACACATAGACCTACAATTGAAAAAAAAAACTACACCGTTTTCCCTGTTTTAGGACCGTAACNAACTACACCGTTTTCCCTGTTTAAGGACCGTAACACCACCAAACAAGTGTGTTCCATAAAAAATATGAAATAAATAACGCCGGTTATTTGTCATCAATTTTTTAACTGGGGCGATAAAGTATCTTATCGCGTTATATAATATGTTGTACTCCACCGTTGATCTACTTATGAACGCTGCAGTGCTTACAGATTGTTCCCTGCTTTTTCTTATCGCTGTTCAAGTTGTACAAGTGTACTTGAAGATCTCAAATCAAGGACAGCTAAAACGAAACTTGATAACTGATGAACTATTTGATACGCCTTTTCCTTTTCATTGTTTCAAGACGATAAGGCCTTAAGTATTTGGGTGTACATTTCACATCTCTGTATTTTATATTTATGTGAAATACTGATAAATATGGATACACAACAAACTGCATTATTCTCGTTATGTATTTTATTTTTAGTCTGTATATAATGTTTGAGTANATTATTCTCGTTATGTATTTTATTTTTAGTCTGTATATAATGTTTGAGTAGCTTGCTGTTAAGAGTCGCACAATAATATTTTCTTTATGTAATGCAGCACAAAGAAATATTGTGCAACTATGTAGAAGAAATTTCGAAAGTTAATATTCAAGACACTTTTCTACATAAATAATTACCTAAAATTTCTCTAAAAAAAACATCATGATTATTTCTCTTATGATGCTGCATTAAAACTAAGCATAGTTTATCCCAATACATCTGCATTAATTAAATATTAAATTTTTCGGTGTCATTTTCAGATTTCGATATGTACTATATTTCCGTTCGTTTTCTGAGGTTAGTAATTATGCAAAACTGGTGTATCACTAAATGGTTTTAACTGACGAAAATTACACACTTAACGTGTCTACAAGGCTACAAGGTGGGTAGTGTTTTGAACTAATGTATTTCTATAATTTTTTTCCCCCCTGTTTCTTTACAACATAAACTATGAAGTCTCTCATTACCAATCACACTGAAGAGGACTCGAGAAGACTGGTGGAACGGTAGTTGGCGCAAACACTAACAAGTTTTCGGAATAGCATCACTTCCTTCTGATGTTGACAGTTCCGGCTCATTTAAGTAATTTACTTCTTCAGTTGTTTTGAAATTCAGGGTCCGCCTTCTTTATATAATGTTACTACTAAATCGCAATCGAGTTTCTTTGTAATAAAAATACCACAAATCTTAAGTTTGCGTCAGTCCATTCATATCTAGCCCACGGTTACCAAGACACAATGTCGACGGGCCACTGATTTATTTCAGACTGCCATATTTACGCACATTACAACTGGAGGTAAACAAGGATAGGGATACTGCACTGAAGTGTACATTTCGTTTCCGAAATCGGCTGCGAAATAATACGCATGTAATTAAAACGCTGATTTGGTGTGGTTTTATTCCATAATAGGAGCAAAAGAAGCTCCTGAAAAGGAAAAAAAAAATCAGATTTTCAAATGTTTACTTTCAAATTAACAGACTTCACAACTAACGGTGAAATTACATTTTTGCAAGCAGTTAGCTCGAAAATGCATTTACTGCCAGGATACGAGGAATAATTCACAAGTTCTGCGAATAAAAATAAAAATATAGTAAGTGCGAGGCTATTCAGAAACTACTAAGTAGGACTTTACTTCCTTCCAGTTACACTTATCCTCTGATGTCAACAAATGTACACAAAAGTATATTTCGTAGCAGTGTATCAGGTCAGATATCATTTCAAATATTGCTGGAGTTCATGCTCTACAATTATTCATTTTCGTTATTCAAGTTCACAAGCAATTGAGGCAACGCAGAATAAAATTATTTGGGGAAAATTTCACAAATTGTTGTGTTACATGTCAAGGTTAAAGGAATAAAAATTTCAACCTTTTCAGAATCTCTTTAATTAATTGTTAAATAAGTTGCAGATGGTAAAAAATTATATGTACGATACTTAAATTTACGGACAAAAAAGNCATCCAACAATTTAGCAACTATTTTAAATAGTTCGCCTTTTGAAATTACACATAGACCTACAATTGAAAAAAAAAACTACACCGTTTTCCCTGTTTTAGGACCGTAACACCACCAAAAAAGTGTGTTCCATAAAAAATATGAAATAAATAACGCCGGTTATTTGTCATCAATTTTTTAACTGGGGTGATAAAGTATCTTATCGCGTTATATAATATGTTGTACTCCACCGTTGATCTACTTATGAACGCTGCAGTGCTTACAGATTGTTCCCTGCTTTTTCTTATCGCTGTTCAAGTTGTACAAGTGTACTTGAAGATCTCAAATCAAGGACAGCTAAAACGAAACTTGATAACTGATGAACTATTTGATACGCCTTTTCCTTTTCATTGTTTCAAGACGATAAGGCCTTAAGTATTTGGGTGTACATTTCACATCTCTGTATTTTATATTTATGTGAAATACTGATAAATATGGATACACAACAAACTGCAATATTCTCGTTATGTATTTTATTTTTAGTCTGTATATAATGTTTGAGTAGCTTGCTGTTAAGAGTCGCACAATAATATTTTATTTATGTAATGCAGCACAAAGAAATATTGTGCAACTATGTAGATGAAATTTCGAAAGTTAATATTCAAGACACTTTTCTACATAAATAATTACCTAAAATTTCTCTAAAAAAAAACATAATTAATTCTGTTATGATGCTGCATTAAAACTAAGCATAGTTTATCCCAATACATCTGCATTAATTAAATATTAAATTTTTCGGTGTCATTTTCAGATTTCGATATGTACTATATTTCCGTTCGTTTTCTGAGGTTAGTAATTATGCAAAACTGGTGTATCACTAAATGGTTTTAACTGACGAAAATTACACACTTAACGTGTCTACAAGGCTACAAGGTGGGTAGTGTTTTGAACTAATGTATTTCTATAATTTTTTCCCCCCTGTTTCTTTACAACATAAACTATGAAGTCTCGCATTACCAATCACACTGAAGAGAACTCGAGAAGACTGGTGGAACGGTAGTTGGCGCAAACACTAACAAGTTTTCGGAATAGCTTCACTTCCTTCTGATGTTAACAGTTCCGGCTCATTTACGTAATTTACTTCTTCAGTTGTTTTGAAATACAGGGTCCGCCTTCTTTATATAAGGTTACTACTAAATCGCAATCGAGTTTCTTTGTAATAAAAATACCACAAATCTTAAGTTTGCGTCAGTCCATTCATATCTAGCCCACGGTTACCAAGAGACAATGTCGACGGGGCACTGATTTATTTCAGACTGCCATATTTACGCACATAACAATTGGAGGTAAACAAGGACAGGAATACTGCACTGAAGTGTACATTTCGTTTCCGAAATCGGCTGCGAAATATTGCGCATGTAATTAAAACGCTGATTTGGTGTGGTTTTATTCCCTAATAGGAGCAAAAGAAGCTCCTGAAAAGGAAAAAAAAAAAATTAGATTTTCAATNTTAAAACGCTGATTTGGTGTGGTTTTATTCCATAATAGGAGCAAAAGAAGCTCCTGAAAAGGAAAAAAAAAATCAGATTTTCAAATGTTTACTTTCAAATTAACAGACTTCACAACTAACGGTGAAATTACATTTTTGCAAGCAGTTAGCTCGAAAATGCATTTACTGCCAGGATACGAGGAATAATTCACAAGTTCTGCGAATAAAAATAAAAATATAGTAAGTGCGAGGCTATTCAGAAACTACTAAGTAGGACTTTACTTCCTTCCAGTTACACTTATCCTCTGATGTCAACAAATGTACACAAAAGTATATTTCGTAGCAGTGTATCAGGTCAGATATCATTTCAAATATTGCTGGAGTTCATGCTCTACAATTATTCATTTTCGTTATTCAAGTTCACAAGCAATTGAGGCAACGCAGAATAAAATTATTTGGGGAAAATTTCACAAATTGTTGTGTTACATGTCAAGATTAAAGGAATAAAAATTTCAACCTTTTCAGAATCGCTTTAATTAATTGTTAAATAAGTTGCAGATGGTAAAAAATTATATGTACGATACTTAAATTTACGGACAAAAAAGNTCTTTAATTAATTGTTAAATAAGTTGCAGATGGTAAAAAATTATATGTACGATACTTAAATTTACGGACAAAAAAGTTTCATTATCACAACCAAGTGGCTGTAGGCTTTATGTTCAGCTATAGTAATCTCGTAACAGTAGCACTATTTAAGATTAGTTGCTCACTAGAAAGAAAATAGGATACTGAGCCACGCATTATGTAAGAATGTATGAAGCAATTGATCAATATTTCACGACACTCAACAAGTGTCACTTGAAGGAAGACGCCACACTCCTCAAAGTGTCTTGCTGCGGCCAAAACGAAGTTATGGAACATCGCTATTTAAAGTCAGAATTTTCTTTTCGTGTATGCCATAATAAGCCCTCTAATTATAATACCTCCTAAAATGACTCCTATCTCCATCAACATACTTATAATCAAATCATTCCCAAATTTATTTCTAGTTCCTTTTATTACTTTTGTATTATATATAGAAATAAAAAAAAACAGAATTTCGTGTAACCAATGTGGACCAAAACCATTTCCCATAAAAAAGTAACAAAAACTCATCTTTAAAAAAATCATTATTCGCACAAAAAATTAACTTTCTAATACTGTAAGTAATCATTTAAAAACCACCCACATAATCTATAAAGTATCTCCAGACATCTTGGAATCTACTGAAATGCAAACAGATAAGTGACTATCATAAACAATATAATTTATTTCACACAAAACTTACATAGTAAATATTAATTTTAAAAAAAGGCACAAATACATATTTAATATNCAATATAATTTATTTCACACAAAACTTACATAGTAAATATTAATTTTAAAAAAAGGCACAAATACATATTTAATATCACATTTAATCTTAAAGTGGTCCTAGTAAAAGCGGGTGTATATATAATCCCCTTAAAAAATCTATATTAATTTTTTCAAATATCCTTTCTGTCGATTATGTACATAATTGTGTACAATGTATTAAGTTAACAAAAATGATAAAATTTTAGGAAAAATGCCATTATAAACCAGTGATAAATGAGTACTTCACAAAGCTATTATTTGTTACAANATGATAAAATTTTAGGAAAAATGCCATTATAAACCAGTGATAAATGAGTACTTCACAAAGCTATTATTTGTTACAAATTGGAAAAAGAGGGAGGTAGCTATTGAAATGTCGGAAATGTAAGTCTAACCAGAAGGATGCAAACGAATAGATAACAAGTAATGTATCCAGAAACTTCTCAGGGGGCTGGGGTTACACTAACTCTAATGAAGGGAGAATGGTTAAACTGGCGTTCGCGGTCGTGATACACATGTTAATTTAGGATTGCTACTAGGATAAAATTTACTTCATAATGCAATAAAATGTATCACAGTTTTCAACGTATAACAATAAAAATGTATTAGTAATTTTGATAAAAAAAATATTGTAGAAGAACTTAGTGGCAAAAGGGGGAGTTACAACATTCAGTATCCTCCCCTGGCTCCTGGCTACGCCCTTGTATACAATTAGTAGAAAGTTACACAGGTGTCTCTTGTGTTGATAGGACACGGTGGGAGTGAGTCTTCTAGTTGACTCGTGTGCGTGCGGATGGGAACCCGAGACGTGACCAAGCGTTGCAGGCGCGCCGAGGAATTCCAGCGGGCGGGAAGAGCACCCAGTCCAGCGGAACAGCTCGACGCCCACCGGTGTGACCGCTCGAAGGCCAGTCGCCGCGGGATTCAGTTCAATGCCAAGACGCGCCTCGACCAAGGAGAAAGCTTGGAAAGCCGCGTGCGCTTCCCGTCCTCCGCCGCGAGTGGAAGGGCTTCCAGACACGTCACACCAGAGGGCAGTGGCGTGCAGCTATACAGATCTTATAACTGGCAAATATGGTCCATACGGTATAAGAAGGCAACTTTCTGACAGTCAGTGAGTGGCAATTGACGTACACAAAACAAACAAAGTGCCATTTACAAAATCCTGTATCAGCTGATGCACGAACGAACAATAGTTAAAATTACGTTTGCTATTCTGAGTGCACTGCCGACGCACATCAGAAAAGCAGAAAATACGCGGATAAGAAAGAGTTCTTAGATTTATNTATTCTGAGTGCACTGCCGACGCACATCAGAAAAGCAGAAAATACGCGGATAAGAAAGAGTTCTTAGATTTATTAACACGTGTTATTTTACAAGGTCACAAAACAATGGTTGTTAGTGTTAAAAACTAAACTTCGTTATAATGTAGTTCTGTATAGGTGTTCAAAATGAAATGTACAATAGAACGATACGACGTGGAAAAGTTTTCTGAGTTGTGCTAATTTCACACGTCCTTGATATTAATTCCAAAAGCATACAGAAATATTGCATAATATTGTTGAATTATTTTTTCTAATAATTTTACGAAACGACACGAATTTTAAATATATTTCCAGCCCATAATATAAGAACTATCAACTTTAAAAAAGACGCTACCTGTTTACCAACAAAAGGGTTGCTCAAACTTCGCCGTGACGTGCTGTGCGCGCCATCTGTCGGATATTTTGCGAGGTATTACCAGCCAGAAATGAACTGCTTTCCTGCGCGATATATAACGAATTTACAAACAGATACCCATAGTTATATTTTTCCACGAGCTCTGCATAATTTTTAAAGTAACATATATTTCACGTACAACGATTTGGAGTATAAGTGATTTTTTATTCGGCCGGTAATCGTTCGTCTACGTAAATTATACGCCATATTGTTCTCTCGAAACCCATCTCCTTGTTTCCGTAGAAAGTGAGACACGCGTGAATAGTTTTTAAGCAATTCTAACGTTATTCCACATCACATATTTCCAACTCGAATATATTATCTATAACGTTCAAAGTGTGATGATAGATACAACAGACCGTCTCGCAAATGTTAACCCAAATTCACTATCTCGGACAAATTAAAAAATAGTTAGCAAATATTTAATTATTTGAAGTATTTTATATTTTAAATATTATAACCTACTATTTTTTTTAGACAGATGTCAGTCTTAAAATATCTTAAAATTGTTTTAACATTACAGTACAATGAGAATTGGATTAGCTGACAGCGTGTTGATAACAAATACAGCCCCGACTTGACGGACCAGCTGATGGCGGAAGGATACGTAGTCAGATGTAAACAGTGGCGCTACTTTCGCCGAGCTGTCAAAAAGTGGCCTTCTTTTATGGTACAGAATATACCTGTCTAGCGAGAGAAAAAAACTTGTACCTCTACCCTACAAGTCGCGTTCAGACACGTCCCATCGGAGAGCAGTAACTTTTATGTCTACAACTAGCGAAACTTCCAGACATGTCACATTTATATTTAATGTAAGGATAGAAGAAAAATGTTGAACCGTTTGTAATCAAGTCGTAAAAAACAGCTTTTAGGCCGCTTACATGGCTTGCGCTGACTAATCCACAAAAGATACATCAAATTAATGTGCTACAGAATTGCAGCTCTGAAAAAGGTCTACAGAAAAGTCCGCGATGGCATATGTTTATCTTTTGAGGATGACCCACAGTAACCATGTCTTTCTTTCAAAGTATCGCTGTAAAAACTAAATTGTTATCGGGCGAAGCCGGGCCGGTTCGCTAGTTGTACACAAGTCGACACAGCACTATTGCGTTATTGAAGCCAGCGAGCTGCAGTAGCTGTGTTCAAGTGCAGTGATCTGACTCATTCGTAGCTAAGTTCAGTTAACCGCATGTAAGATCGCTAGGCGCTGAACCTCGCAGTGCGCAGCGATGGCCAAAATCGAAACTTCTGTCCGTTATGTATACAAATGTATACACGGGGTATGAAAGGGATAACCCGCTCGGTTAGGAATTCATTCTTGACGTCAAGTGTGCCAATAACATAATACACTTAACAGCAAAAAAAACTGGTATAGGCGCGCGTAGTCAAATAACAGAGGCATGGAACCAATCAGAGTAACGCGATGCGGTCGGCAGCGCCTATATAAGACAGCAAGCGTGTGGCAAAGTTGCTAGATCGGTTACTGCTGCTACAATGGCAGGTTATCAAGATTTAAGTGAGTTTGAACGTGGTGTAGTAGTCGGCGCACGAGAGATGGGACATAGCATCTCCGAGGTAGCGATACAATATGGATTTTCGCGCACGACCATTTCACAAGTGTACCGTGAATATCGGGAATCCGGTAAAACATCAAATCATCGACATCGCTGCGGCCGGAAAAAGATCGTGAACGAGCGGGACTAACGACGTCTGACGAGAATCATTAAACGTGACAGAAGTGCAACTCTTTCTCAAATTGGTGCAGATTTCAATGCCGCCTGCATACCTTCAGACGGTATTCGAGTCCATGTCACGTCGTCTTGCGGCACTTCTACGTGCTCGCGGGGGCCCTGCACGATATAAGGCATGTGTACCAGTTTTTTTTTGGCTCTTCAGTGTATTCGGCTGCGCATTCTACACATGTGTCATTTGAACATCGTACTGCGTGGTTGATCTTAGCAGTATGAAGAATTCATAAACAAAATGCGCAGGTTATTTTAAAATGACAGTTCTTACAAGGAAGACGCTTACGGGGAGTTCACAGTTACACGTTTTCTGTGAAATCGTTGTTTGCGCGTATGCGCGTATCTCGGTAAAAAAAAATTTCTGGAAATACGACTTTTTTTGCAAGGAAAGGTAAAAGAAAATAACTGTCTACGCCTGTATGTTTTTACTTTTATCACATGAACTATACGTAGGGAAAGCGATATTTCGCGACAAGATTTCGAGAAAAGATACAGTCCAAAGCACTGTAGGGTCGTCCAGCTTCTTCGATTAACTAAAAAAATGTTCTGGCCCGTGTTAACCGTTTGCGCACGAATCACGGAGGTTCAGTGTCGGAGTTAATTAGTCCCGAGTGGCTTGGTCAAAGACGGACACGGCGCCAGCAGCCAATGTAAGTATAACAACAGCGGAGGTGTGTATATAGTATCGAGGTCTACTGTGTGCTCAGATTCTTACGCGAAAAGTCACCGGCCCTACCTATGGCTGAAAGGAAAAAGTAAATAAGGCCTCTTAAGTGTCCACTTTTCAGTGAACAGGATATATTATCGATGTCTACCTTGTCACTAAAAGAATTTCCGAATTTCACTGACCCCTAGTTGTTTGAAAGGTTTAAGAAGAAAGTCTTGGTAGGATTGGCATGTAAGCCACTTTCTGAATGCGCGTCTAATACAAAAAAAAAAAGGGGGCTTTAATATGTCCAAAGAATGCCTTCAAACAGCCGAAATGGAAACGGTGTGGAATGAGGACCTGGAGTCATTCTGACCTCCCTCTTGGCCGTGTTGTCGGTTTTGGCGCAGTCGTGACGTCACTACCGGTTTCGATCAAGTCGCGCGGTCACCGCGTCCACAATTACGAACATGCGCATATGAAGGACACGGTGGTCGGTAATTTAAACGGCGAGAAATCATCATCTAGTGATTGGAGATTCTTTTGTGTGTTATTTGTGTATAATCAAATTAAAAATAAAATCTAATATTATAAATAATAAATTATAAAATACTTTCAAATAATAGCCATTATAAAGCCTACATAACATAAATAAATAAAATAATTTTAATAAAGATTTCTACGTGCGAAAATCTGGGGGCGACCCAACCCGCCTTGATGGGAGGCGAGAAGTCTAACTACTACACCACCGCAGCTTCGTAAAGTAGTCATAAAAGCTCTTCGCGATTGCAACCCCTGAAACTATAATTTGGAGTGGTTCTGAAAATGTAAAATCGGAATGAGCAGCAATAAATCATCGGCTAATATTATTTATTATTTTTCTCATATGTAGTATTACCACTGTGAGGTCGGAAAACGTGTGTGTGTGTGTGTATATATATATATATATATATTTATATATATATATATTTATATATATATATATGTGTGTGTATAGACAGAGAGGGGGAGAGAGATGGGGAGAGAGAGAGAGAGAGATGCGGTTCACTGTTAATTAGGCACATATGGAATCAACCTTTGAAAAATATCACTGGCCCTACTTGCATGATTTTTTAACGGGTACACTGTCTTGCATGTGTCAAGTAAAGTTGGCCATGATGAAAGGAATGTAGTTCCATGTCTTAAAGTTGTATTTAAAGGAGTGTTTGGATAACATTTGTGAATATAAAAATGATTTATTTACCTTTTTTAATGTGCACAGCTGGATAAATTTACAAATTTATAAAATGGTTAATCAATTTAAATTTCATAGTTTTGCTATAGTGAAATGATTAGGCACATGACAATGTTGATTCTACTGTGGAAGGACACAAAATTTGCATATAACTAGATCATCGTCAGGGCTTTCAGAAGTGCTCAGTTTGCAGGGAACAGCTTTTAATTACTGTCACCCAATCGAATGAAATTTTATTGTATGCAAATACGTCCTGACACGTGTACACAGATACGAAATGGCGAAGTAGTTTCTCATAATAGTTTCAGACCCGCTTTAAATTACGGTTTCAGGTGTTGCAAACAAAAAAAAAATGATAATACGTGCTGTTATAAGTCGACAACACTGTTTCGGTGTCAGAGCAAATGAGATGAAGGTTCTATATTCGGCTACAGATATATAAACCAATAATGTGCTAGACCAGTAAGACTTTATGCGAATAATTTACCCACAAGTAAAATCATTGGTCATTGAGATTCGCAGTGTGCAATAGAGACCAAAAATTACCTACATCCGCACGATGCACACATTTGTTAGAGTTAGCGGTTTTTCGCGAGAAAAAAATATAAGTACACGGTAGACTGCAATATCATAAGCACCCAGCAGCAGTTCATATGTTGCCGTTGGTTTCTGTCTGCTTGAGAAGGCGTTTTAATATTTGACCGGGCCACTCAGAACTCGACAACATCGGCACGGCTCCTACGTGATTCGTGTGCAGGCAGTTGACACATGTCAAAAAAGTAATTCGTCCAATCCTGATATGTAAACTACCATTCAGTTTTTTTAAAAATACAACTCTTCTCTAAATATTTTCGTGAATTTCACTTCACCTAACAATTGTGTACACTGTGTCTGAATGGGTGAATTGTGCGTATCCATTTTCCGATCGGGTGCACGGGGCTCTAGGAACAGGCCTTGTGCCTAACTGGCTACTGCATTAACTGTTTGAAAGATTCTTGCAACGAGGGTGAATGATTAAGTGACATATTTTGAACACACGTAGGGTTACCTGTTTTTTGGCGGAAAGATTCACGCGGAGGCTAGACTTCAACATCCCATGTGCACACTTCCGGTCCTCCTTTGGCTACTGGCCGCTTGTCTTCGTGTGAGGAGAGTAAGTTACACGAGTCAGCCAATCGGATTTACGTTTCTCCGATACTAACCGTCCGTGATTTGCTGGCAGATGGACGAGACTCGTAACAATCCGAATGATCCAGTCGCGAAAGTGGTCCTGGACTAAACAGTTTTTGGAATTCAACTGGTCCTGAAATCTTTTCGAGAAATACAAGGTGCCCTTAAACACACGCCATTGCTTCACGTCGCAATCGGCTAGTCTATAAAAATATACCTACTGTGTTCTTCCGTGTCGTCATCGTTGGTTCGTTTAACCTTGCGGCGGTTACTTCATCCTTGTGTCATTCTGTCTCGTTAAAAGAAAATGTCTTCGTCTCTGTGCTCCTCTGTGCTGTCTTAAATTGGGTTGTCTTTGGATTATTTCAAATCTTTCGTTTGATAATTTGTTTTGTAATTTTGTTTTCTGTTTTCTATCTTGTTATTCATCCGACAAATTTCGTTACGAGAATTATTATACGTTTTATTTATATCTTTCAACTACAGGTATTCTCGGCTCTATTTACCGTGTTTGGTTTTCTGGGACGACATAGCGAAGCAATGGCATGTGTTCAAAATATTTCTCTTAAGGCTCCCGTCTACCTGGAGTTTTTCTTCTACGTTTGATTCCGAGAAGCGCGGGAGCGATAAGGGCGACACTTCCATGCGCATCAAGTGCCCTATCGCCACTAAGCGCAAGGCTCTGAACTGGTGTGCAGTGTTCGTCGCACTGCGTGTACCTATGGGACTTTCAGCGTTGACCCTATTATTTTATCGGTGGAAAGTCTGTAAGAAGGTTCAGTGCAGGGTTTCTGAGTATTTTTGTATGTATATAACGCTTATATTTCGAGATACAGCACTCTGAAAAATATGTTTTTAGCCTTTTTGGAGTACTCTGAAATGGTGCTTCTAACATGCGTGGCGTCTGGAAAGCACTACAACAGTTCCCGTCTTGAAGTGTGTGTTCTTTTCGTAGATGAGCACATTTGATGCACGTTTAATGGTTTCGTGGAGAAACGGGTATTTCAAACACACTGCAACGCAATTCAAGCGGCAGATATACGAGGCCTTAATGGCTACTGCTTGCTGCGAAACGTTTCTTATTGGATGGGTTGCCGCCTAGTGAGTAAAGGTTGCTACCAGGCGGCGGTTGGCTAAGGGCGTTCCAGCATTTTTCCGGCTAGTGAAGCCATTTTGGTGTCGTGTGCGGCTGGAGTTAGCTGTATAAGCAGCTCTTTCACTTCTGTAAGGAATAATATTTGCAAATATGCAAAATATAGCACAGCTTCAAGAAAAATAGTTTATAATTCATTATTTGTTAATACAATAACATATGGCATAACTGTAATAGACGACATAATAAATCATTTGTAACAATATTAAGAGCATTGCAAAGATTTTTATTAATAAGAAATAATTATATGGTCTCCACAACTTCTTTTGCAGCAATAATGATTTTAAATAAAGAGATACCTATTGATCTCATATTAGAAAACCCAAATACTATACATAAACTGAAAAACACAGACCTGGAAATTACAATAAATGAACATAAATATAAGAGTTTTACAGAATTTAATACTAGATGGATTAAAGTGGACGACAGTGAAATATTAAGTGTAAAAGAAATTTAAAAAAATACTTTACAATAATCCAATAAGAAAATGGAATATTGAATGGAGAGATATAGATGGCAAAATAGGAGTACGGAATATAGTGGACTGGTACGATACTAAAACTAATTTCAATAAGGTGATGAAAGGTATAATTAGTCACCATTGCCAAACTAAAAGGTACCTTAAAAAGATTAATAAAATCAACAGTGACAGATGCGAGTGTGGTGATGACATCCAGGTCGTATACCATATTTTATATAATTGTAAAATGTTCGATGAAGAAAGGGAAGATCTAAGTACAATTTTAAGTAAACAAGGAGAACAGTGGCCTCTTACTAGAAATAACATCTATGATACAGAGATCTATAAAGATATTTNCTATGATACAGAGATCTATACAGATATTGAAAGTTTCGTGGTTAAAATATACAGAACTATCAAAACTTTTAACGATGATCTCACGGATTAGGAAATAAAATGGGGAACAGGGGAAGTAGCTAATGGCTGCTCCATGCAAGGCCGGTGGGGCACCTAGGCCTCGGTAGCGCCACGCTTGATGGCAAGGCTGGAGCAGAACGGTGAAAACCCTGTTTTGTGGAGAGGGAACAAAAAATGTTCATGTATACGGAGGATGATTGACGGTTTCTGGGAAAGAATAATATGAAGTATACGAAGAAGAACAAGAAGAAGATGAAGAAGCTGAATAGGAAGGTGAATAAAAAGATGAAGAAGAATATGAAGAAGAGCAGAAAAAGTTGAAGAAGAGGAGGAAGAGTTTAAATTTTAAATCTTAAATTAAATTTTAAATTTTATTTACGAGGCTTTTATTGTTTACTATTTTATATTTGGTATTTTATTGTGATATAATATGCATATGATTCAAGATATAAAGTTGATTAGATTAAGAAGAATATTAAGGAAATAGATATAGAAGACGATGATGATTTCAATGTAATTTGGAGCTTTGGAATGTTATTTTATTGCACACTCAAAATATTTTAATACAATAATCATTGAATATACAGGGTTAATTATATGACAACTTGGTTGTTAGTTTGTCTTGATATGTTATAGAATTTTAAACTGTATGTTTTAATTTGTATATGTTTTACGGGAGGGAGAATGGGTCAAAGTGACAGCCTCCTCGTAGCTCCCCGCGGTAACTGGGCAACCAGGCCAATCGTCACTGCTCCTGTGGAGATTCCCAAGCCTTTTAACTGATTTTAACTGTGAAATGCAATTTTTGTTTTTAGACAATAATATAGTTGTACAGATTAGTAAATGCAAAATTTTATTGCTATTGAGAACGTTCCCTTGGCGGTGAAGACTCAAGATTATAAGATAATTAGAACTAAAATTGTGAATCTTAATAACTTAATAAAATTATATAAACTAGCGAAATGTAATTCGCGGAGGGCCTGAAGGCTACGGGGGAATCGCTACATCACTGTCTATCTGTTTCACTTCTGTATTCTTCATTACTCTGTACTGGCGCTGGCTGCCATACCCGAGGGACACACTAGTAATTTCGGTAAGCCAAAAGAATGTTCGAGAAGAAATTGAACTGAGAATGAGCAGAGGCTTAAAGGAGTACTCTGAGGAAACCGCCTCTCTCTTTCTCACACACACATATCGCGGCAGTTTGCCTCACTCTTTCCACGTGTGAAGAAAAATCCGAAAAAGCTTCCACTCCCAGTGTCTGAGGTCGAACCGGGAACCCAAGCAGCGAGAAACCACTGGTACCCAGTTGCAGAAACCAAGTTCATGAATATAACCGAGATCATTTTCCACGTGATCCGGGATCAGCGGAAAGAAATGTTGCCCANAAAGTCTGTAAGAAGGTTCAGTGCAGGGTTTCTGAGTATTTTTGTATGTATATAACGCTTATATTTCGAGATACAGTACTCTGAAATGGTGCTCCTAACATGCGTGGCGTCTGGAAAGCACTACAACAGTTCCCGTCTTGAAGTGTGTGTTCTTTTCGTAGATGAGCATATTTGATGCACGTTTAATGGTTTCGTGGAGAAACGGGTATTTCAAACACACTGCAACGCAGTTCAAGCGGCAGATAGACGAGGCTTTAATGGCTACTGCTTGCTGCGAAATGTTCCTTATTGGATGAGTTGCCGCCTAGTGAGTAAAGGTTGCTACCAGGCGGCGGTTGGCTAAGGGCGTTCCAGCATTTTTCCGGCTAGTGAAGTCATTTTGGTGTCGTGTGCGGCTGGAGTTAGCTGTATAAGCAGCTCTTTCACTTCTGTAAGGAATAATATTTGCAAATATGCAAAATATAGCACAGCTTCAAGAAAAATAGTTTATAATTCATTATTTGTTAATACAATAACATATGGCATAACTGTAATAGACGACATAATAAATCATTTGTAACAATATTAAGAGCATTGCAAAGATTTGTATTAATAAGAAATAATTATATGGTCTCCACAACTTCTTTTGCAGCAATAATGATTTTAAATAAAGAGATACCTATTGATCTCATATTAGAAAACCCAAATACTATACATAAACTGAAAAACACAGACCTGGAAATTACAATAAATGAACATAAATATAAGAGTTTTACAGAATTTTATACTAGATGGATTAAAGTGGACGACAGTGAAATATTAAGTGTAAAAGAAATTTAAAAAAATACTTTACAATAATCCAATAAGAAAATGGAATATTGAATGGAGAGATATAGATGGCAAAATAGGAGTACGGAATATAGTGGACTGGTACGATACTAAAACTAATTTCAATAAGGTGATGAAAGGTATAATTAGTCACCATTGCCAAACTAAAAGGTACCTTAAAAAGATTAATAAAATCAACAGTGACAGATGCGAGTGTGGTGATGACATCCAGGTCGTATACCATATTGTATATAATTGTAAAATTTTCGATGAAGAAAGGGAAGATCTAAGTACAATTTTAAGTAAACAAGGAGAACAGTGGCCTCTTACTAGAAATAACATCTATGATACAGAGATCTATACAGATATTGAAAGTTTCGTGGTTAAAATATACAGAACTATCAAAACTTTTAACGATGATCTCACGGATTAGGAAATAAAATGGGGAACAGGGGAAGTAGCTAATGGCTGCTCCAGGCAAGGCCGGTGGGGCACCTAGGCCTCGGTAGCGCCACGCTTGCTGGCAAGGCTGGAGCAGAACGGTGAAAACCCTGTTTTGTGGAGTGGGAACAAAAAATGTTCATGTATACGGAGGATGATTGACGGTTTCTGGGAAAGAATAATATAAGAAGTATACGAAGAAGAACAAGAAGAAGATGAAGAAGCTGAATAGGAAGGTGAAGAAAAAGATGAAGAAGAATATGAAGAAGAGAAGAAAAAGTTGAAGAAGAGGAGGAAGAGTTTAAATTTTAAATCTTAAATTAAATTTTAAATTTTATTTACGAGGCNCAGAAAAAGTTGAAGAAGAGGAGGAAGAGTTTAAATTTTAAATCTTAAATTAAATTTTAAATTTTATTTACGAGGCTTTTATTGTTTACTATTTTATATTTGGTATTTTATTGTGATATAATATGCATATGATTCAAGATATAAAGTTGATTAGATTAAGAAGAATATTAAGGAAATAGATATAGAAGACGATGATGATTTCAATGTAATTTGGAGCTTTGGAATGTTATTTTATTGCACACTCAAAATATTTTAATACAATAATCATTTAATATACAGGGTTAATTATATGACAACTTGGTTGTTAGTTTGTCTTGATATGTTATAGAATTTTAAACTGTATGTTTTAATTTGTATATGTTTTACGGGAGGGAGAATGGGTCAAAGTGACAGCCTCCTCGTAGCTCCCCGCGGTAACTGGGCAACCAGGCCAATCGTCACTGCTCCTGTGGAGATTCCCAAGCCTTTTAACTGATTTTAACTGTGAAATGCAATTTTTGTTTTTAGACAATAATATAGTTGTACAGATTAGTAAATGCAAAATTGTATTGCTATTGAGAACGTTCCCTTGGCGGTGAAGACTCAAGATTATAAGATAATTAGAACTAAAATTGTGAATCTNGTATTGCTATTGAGAACGTTCCCTTGGCGGTGAAGACTCAAGATTATAAGATAATTAGAACTAAAATTGTGAATCTCAATAACTTAATAAAATTATATAAACTAGCGAAATGTAATTCCCGGAGGGCCTGAAGGCTACGGGGGAATCGCTACATCACTGTCTATCTGTTTCACCTCTGTATTCTTCATTACTCTGTACTGGCGCTGGCTGCCATACCCGAGGGACACACTAGTAATTTTGGTAAGCCAAAAGAATGTTCGAGAAGAAATGGAACTGAGAATGAGCAGAGGCTTAAAGGAGTACTCTGAGGAAACCGCCTCTCTCTTTCTCACACACACATATCGCGGCAGTTTGCCTCACTCTTTCCACGTGTGAAGAAAAATCCGAAAAAGCTTCCACTCCCAGTGTCTGAGGTCGAACCGGGAACNAAAGAATGTTCGAGAAGAAATGGAACTGAGAATGAGCAGAGGCTTAAAGGAGTACTCTGAGGAAACCGCCTCTCTCTTTCTCACACACACATATCGCGGCAGTTTGCCTCACTCTTTCCACGTGTGAAGAAAAATCCGAAAAAGCTTCCACTCGCAGTGTCTGAGGTCGAACCGGGAACCCAAACAGCGAGAAACCGCTGGTACCCAGTTCCAGAAACCAAGTTCATGAATATAACCGAGATCATTTTCCACGTGATCCGGGATCAGCGGAAAGAAATGTTGCCCANCCAGAAACCAAGTTCATGAATATAACCGAGATCATTTTCCACGTGATCCGGGATCAGCGGAAAGAAATGTTGCCCAAACCTCTGTGAAGAGACGAGCCGAACCGAGATCATTTGAAATTTGTGTTGAACCATCGGTTTTCTGTGGTTCATATAATAATCTCAGTATCATTGAATAATTTTAATTATTTTGATTTCACGCCATTGTTTCAGAGAAAATTATTTAACCAAAATAAATACATTTGGTTATATAAACATTTTTTATTGAAAACATTCGTGTCATATGTGCAAATGGTTTTTGGTTTTTATATTTAAAATATATATTACAGAACTGCAAATGCAATTTGAAAGTATTCTTTAAAACTTCAGTTTACACAAAAATTATAACATATTAATATTTTATATTTCTTTGTAAAAAAACTATTGAATTTTGCTTGTAAGTTACGAGATTTCGTGGAAAATTATAAGTTCGTTACGACATCGTACACACAAAAAGAAATCCCAAAAAAATTGTACACGTATAATATTTATGGGATTAAATGTTTAAGCGACTACAAAAAAATTTCTATAATATGCAATGATTTGAAAGTTATAATTTAAATAAGGTTTTTCTGTAATTTCTTCTTTGAAAAAAACTATCGCAATGAAAACGGTGTTTTAGCACATACGAAAAATTTAAACCTCGGATAAAACTACCAGCATTACAGCTCATAATCTCCTCGACATTTCACAATATTTTGGCCAATTAGGTTTGAACAGCATTGGCCTGAACAGAGTTGTCAGATTACTGATCGGCTCAGCCAACGTTTATGTGATCCGAGATCCAGGAACCCCAATTTGTTTTGTGCAATACCCGCAGCTGTGATCAGCGGATCATTTTTGAACATGGATCATTGGATTTCGGGTCAAAGGGAAGAAATGGTGAAGCCGGCCAAGACATGAGCGTCGCTCCTTTATTGCCCTTAAACAACTTGTTCTTGAGAGCCGATGAGGGTGAAGCGAGGTGGTTACGAAGCAGCGCCGGTATGTGAGGGTGGGAGAAACGGGATATCCCCTAGAAAACCCGCTGACCAACAGACAGCGTTTGGCTCGATTCCCACGTGCGAAGATCCGGGGAGCGACCCCGCTGGGAATTGAGCCCGAACCGGGTCATCA
>NQII01000411.1:174562-212020 GCA_002778355.1 Clitarchus hookeri | reverse complement strand
CCGAACCGGGTCATCAATTGTAAACGCAGTGTCAAAGACACGGAGGCTGGTAAACGCGAAGCTGGCTCGGCTTCGCATTCCCCAGATATCTTGTCCGTGGCCGCGCACATCCTGCTTGGAAGCGAGAATGCATAAGAAGTTGAGGACTGACCGTCCACGCGCCGTCCCGCTGGAGTTGTGCCAGGGCGGCGGCCGTTGTTGCAAAGCCAGGCCAGCTGAATACCCCCACCCCCTCCCCCTTAAACCACGCCCTATCCTATATTGGATTCAACTGAAAATTCCCATCATCCTTCCTGCCCCTCGCCTCCCTTCACCTACGCGCCCCACCATTCTCGAAAGGGAAGGAGGGGGGACGGAGCCGTGGACTGCGTCGNTGCGTCGCACTTGCCCGGCACGCCCCCGCCGATGACGACACCCATAATGGGGCAAAGCTTGCACCAGGTCAAGGCAGTTATGCCAGTCCTACACGGCGCCTAGGGCATAAAATATGATGCGAATCGATTTGAGGAGGTTCGCGGTGGCTGAGCGGTCAGATCGCTAGCCTCCCGTGGCGAACCGGGTTCAATCCCCGACCGGGTCACTACCCGGATTTTCAAATGTTGGAGCTTGCCGGGCGATTCCGTTGGTCAGCGGGGTTTCATCGGGGATCTCCCGTTTCCCCCACTGCTCCATTCTCACCTCGCTTCACCTCACCCTCATCGGCTCTCAAAACCTCGCAGTTAAGACCCGTCGAAATCTCTGAACTCAACTCAATTCTATTTGAGTACCAGAAAGACCTCAAACTCAACTTGCACGCGAGTTACATTTCCAGTGGAGAGCGGAGAGATTTTGGTGGCTCTTAAGGCTCCCGCCTACCTGGAACTGTTTTCTGCGTCTGGGGTTGAGAAGTGCGGTAGCAATAAGGGCGACGCTGCAATGCGCATCAATTGCGCCATCGCCGCTAAGCGCGAGGCTCTGAACTTGCGTGTAGTGTTCGCACTCCGTGTACCTATCGGACTTTCAGCCGTGACTCCATTGTTTTATTGCTGGAAAGTCTCTAGAAAGATTTATTGTATGGCCCTTGAGTAGTTTTGTGTGTATCTGACGCGTACATTTTGCGATGCCATTGTTAGCCATTTTGGAATTGGAGTACTCTGAAATGGTGTTTCTAATGCGCGTGACGTCTTGAAAGCACTCAACAGTCCTCGTATGTTTAATAGATCAGCACATTAGACGCACGTTTAATAGTTTCGTTAGAAAAACGTATTTTTCAAAAACTCTGCAGGCAGTTCAAGCGCCAGGCGGGCGGGAGCCTTAGCATCGAGGGTGAAGTGAGGTGAGGATGGAGCATCGCCGGAATACAAGGGTGGGGGAAACGGGAGATACGCGAGAAAAACCGCTGACCAACGGCATCGTTCGGCACGATTACCGCATGCGAAAATACAGGAACGACCGTGCAGGGAANGTACGATTACCACATGCGAAAATCCAGGAACGACCCTGCAGGGAATCGAACCTGGTTCGCATTGGTGGGAGGCGAGTAGTCTGACCACTACGTCACCGTGGCCCCTTTTACAAGTGCAGTTGGAGCACAGTTTATCAGACACACCCTGGCCGACTCTTGCGTCAACAACTTGCCTGTGAGTAAACAAAGATTTTATACACTACTACAGATTGTTATTAAAATTTGCCATTCGCCTGGGCTGTAGCCGATGAACAAATTGCTGATTTTATAGTACAGAGAGTACTGAAAAGTCAGCCTACATTTCTGATCATGTTTTACAGACCCAAACGATAGCTAAAATTCTGCTTCTTTTCTTTGGTGTCCTTGGATACAACGGCAGGCAAACAAGTTTCTATAGCAGACGAGAAGAAATTATACATCACGTCAACTGGTAGCAATTCCTCATTTGACAAGAGCATCTGAATACTTTTTAACATTTTGATGTATCATAATTAGTAAAAACATTACTTTCCTCAAAGAATAAGGTATTTTTTCAAAAACCCCAACATCACTAGTTAATAAACACGATTTGTTTTCACGTTTCCTGAAATAAAATTTACAACACATAGTAGTTTTGAAACTTATACTCATTTTACATATCATCATACACTTCAATTCACATAAACATATTTTACCGGTCCTTTCATTGCCATACGATTAAACAAATGACTTTAACACATCCATCCAACATTCTGGCACTTTTTTTTTCTTTTCAAACAATACACAACATGTGTTTACCGTTAATACACTAAAATTGTCTATCATTTGCTCTGCAACATTAAAAGTTCGATATCTACTTTCATAATTAGGTTCGTAGTTGCTTATATTGGTGGCATCAACATAATAAGTTCTGCACGAGTGATATAATAGTACAACTTCTACAAAGGCATTTCTCAATAATTATGGAACTGTTTGAACTTCTTAGCACTGGGATGAAGGCTTCAGTTGTTAGTGACTGTGCCAGTTCCAGAAGAACACAGCACAAGTGAATAACACGGCCCATGCTTTTTCACCAGATTTCAAATACAGTGGTCCAGCATAGTCTACACCAGTGGCTTCAGAAACAGCTGTTTGGCCAGCTTTCGAGCAAAACTCTTACTAACTTACTCGACTGGTTTGAAGACACTTTAACTATAAATGTTTGTAATGATGGCTGACCCTTATGGTGAGAGAATAAGTTATCCTTTCCTTTTTTTATAATCATCGTTAACAGGTTTTCATAGACACTGCAATACTTCACACACAATGGTGTAATGATCTTTATGTCATAGCAAGCACCTAACTAAAGGTTTGCAACTATGAACAAAATAACCTCCTTTCAGACAATAGGAACAGGCTTCTTTCTTTCTAAAAATTGTACATTTTTGCTTTGTAGTGAGGTCGCAGGCCTTAAAATTATCTTAAACTGTGTGGTTTCTTTTGTCGCACCAAACACGTGCCCTTTCGCACTTATCACCCCTGAGAAAATTTCTGCTGCAGAGGGTAGTTTGTCTCCAATGGTTCTTCGATGAGTTACTTATACAATTGCCAAGAAAACTAGTACGTGCAAGCAACAGACGCTCTTCACTCTCTACTTCTTGTTTCTAGAATTTCAGACGTGAGTAAAATAATATAGTATGTTTTGGCGCAACGGGACCTGGAACCAGAGATCGGAACTGCTCATGGACTGCCATTCCGGTCGGCCGGCGGCCATTTTTCACAAAAAATTAAGCTTTTTCGCTAAAAATCGATTAAATTTTCCTGAAATTTCTTTTTTCGCTAACATTCCAGCTTTTTCGTCAAAAAACACCTATCCCCTCCTCCCCCCCCCTTCCAAGCAGCAAAAACAAATCCACGAAAGGCAGTTTTCAGCCAGTTCGGGGTGATTTGGGGTGATCGTTTTCAAGGGCAGAGCAGTGGCGACCATATTGGTTTTATAGGTATAGACTATGCCAAAACTATACACAATATCCAGGATCGGAGCCGGAGCCGACCGTCAGCCATCTCGGTTCTGTCAGCTATCTCGGTTCTGTCAGCCATCTAGTCCGCCATGTTTCTATGTCAGTGACTTTGACCTTTAACCTTGACACCATAACCATTTACTTGGATGACCTTGAATATACAAATTATTTAAATTGTTTAAAAATTCCGATAAAAATATAGAAACTGCTAAATGTATTTTAAAAATATAAAAAATTGTATTAAAATGAATTAAAAAAATTTATGATTGTTGAATGTATCGGCTTAGAGGGACGAAGGTCTGGAACCGACCAGCCACCATGTTATGATGTCACCCAACCACCATGTAGAACCCAGGTAACCTTGACCTTGAATAATTACATTGACCCTATAACCGTGATCTTGGATTACCTTGAAAACAAAAACTTGAGAACAAGTTAAAAATTGAATAAATGCACAAAAGTCAGAAAGCATATTGCATTACCGCCATCTTAGATCCAGGTGACCTTGACTTTGTCTTATACCCAGTGCCCTTTGACCTCGAACTCAAAACTTTGTCAAAAATACAAAAAAATTCCTAATGATCTAATAAATAAATAAAACATATAATTGGAAATTATTTTTTTAAATTATTTATAAGAACCTACATTTCTGGAGGTCTCTTACAGCATGACGTCCAGCAGACGGCTAACCCCCCTCCAATAATTAACATTGTATTAACATTCCCCTCTCCTACCCAATCACCTTTGCTCATTCTGTCGAATGCACTCCAAACACCATATTGTTTTTTATTTTCTAATTTCTTTATATTTTCAAACACATAGATATCACTGATGACTCCAACCAACATGTTAGATCTTGATGAACTTCGCCTTTACCTCCCCTATGTGTCCTTGATCCCGTGCCGTGATCTTGAAAACCCAAGAAATCCAAAGAATTCTAAAAAAATATTTAAAAAATGTATTAAATACTCTTTTTTTTTACCAGTCTTTCAATTAATCTCGCAATATTTCCATCAATCTTTTAATTTCCCCAATGCCATTTCAATCTTTCGCAACATTTCCATAAATCCTTCGCAATATTTCCAGCAATCAGCACCACAATCCGCACCACAATCCGCACCACACGCACCACAAGTAAGCACCACAATCAGCACCACAAGCAGCACAATCAGCACCACACGCACCACAATCAGCACCACACGCACCACAATCAACACCACATAATCACAATCAGTACCACAATCTTTTAGTGTTTATATCAATCTTTCAATATTTCCATCAATAAATCTTTCCATGCATCTTTCGCAATCTTTCAATTAATCATCAATCCATATTCACTATATGGACTTGTAGTCTGCCTCTATCGATACATATAAAAAAACCCATTAACCTACTGTTTCCAAAATTTGTACATTTCGACAGAATTAATATTTTGTATACTGTTCACTATTCATACCTTTTTTGTACGTAAAGTCTTTATTATATTTCTATATGTAGATATTTCCATTAATAGTCGAGTACTCATAGAACCACTTTAAATCACTCCGAATTGGCTGAAAATTGTCTTTCGGGGAATCATTTTTGCAGCTGGTGGAGCGGTGCTTTTTAAGGGAAATACGGGAATTTTTTTAGGGAAAAAATGACATTTTGAGATAAAAGGGAATTTTTTAGGGAAAAAGGGAAATTTTGAGTGACATTTAATTGATTTTAAAGGGAAAAAGTGTAATATTTAGGGGAAAATGGCCGCCGGCCTACCGGAATAATGGAACATGAATAACTCTTACCTCCGGTTCCAGGTACCGTTGCGCCAAAACATACTTTATTATTCTACTTACGTGTTTACAGATAATATGTTTGGTCACTAACTTTACACTCTTGTGACATGGCTGATCTATCCCTTTCTCTCATAATATGATCTGATGATGCTGACTCAACAAGAGGATAGAGTATAGCAGCATATTTATCACTAGTGACTCCTAAGGGATTTAATGCTCTTAATTGTATTTCCAGTTTATCGAAAAGGTTGCGTACACTTCAATTACTCAACATGTTATTTTTTTGTAGAACCAAATGCAACAGCTCCTGAATATGAATTTCAATCAGAAGTTCACACCTTGCAAACAGTGATTTTAACATTTCTATGTCTTTCTTATAGTTAGACGCCGAAGGCGGGAATCTACCTCCCAATGATCATGCTGACGATCTCTGTACCATAGCCTGGTAAATATACTGAAATTTGTCCACGTCACACAATTCATCATCTTCAAGTATTTTTCAATTGCCCCCGAAAGGCGATCCAGTTAAGTGCATCGTCATCAAAGTAACTAAGTTCAAGCTTAGGCAAACGTAAATTGTTTTTGTCATTTGTACTGGCTAGACACTGTACTAACAACATAGTTATTTAATTCATCATTTTTTAATGCAACATCATGTGAAAAGATGTCATACCTGTTTTATAGTCTTAGCTACCTTTCGCGGCATCCTTCTATTCTGTCGTATGCTTCTGTATCTTCGTCCTTGAGTTCACTTTTTTCTTATGTATATTGTAACTTGTTGGAATAACTTCCACTGCTGTTTGTTCAGCATTAAGTTTTTTTTCCACGTCATTACTAGAACGAATGAACAATCCGCGCAATCGCCTTCTTTCACTTTTAAATCTTTCAAATTCTGCCATATTTTCATGTCAACAGAACAATCACTTCGCGGTAGCCAAATGTTTGAAAAATAATATTGACCCACATTTATACACACAATTTCTTTTGCTTCTTTGCCATTCGCGTACACAGATGCTTAATGCATTTTTTTTTCATTATATATACACATAATACACTCTGTAATAATACACACTGAAGTTTTAAATGGTAAATCTAAAACACGGTGCGTGAAATACTTAAGCAAGGTACACATATAAAACTATATGTAGTCATTACCATGACTACATATAGTTTTATTAACACATGGGTAACAGATTATTTAAATAATGCATATATTATTCATCCATCTCGTTGGTAAGTGAAAAAATGTTCATATTATGAAAGCCAAAAGCTGACAGTAAAAATCTCTTGGTATCAAAAAGAAGGTTTTTTTTTGTGTATGGTAAAATTACATTAATTAAAAGCTTTCTGGGCATAACAATTAGTCGTTTTTTTTTTGTTTATAAGATGGTAGTATCACTCTGCAGCTGAGTTTGATCGGGGTTGATCGGGCTATATATACTTGCATAGCTTATTACGGGATCGATAGATTGCAAAGAGGTGTTGAAGGGCAGTTAATGAATGTTTCGTTCGATGTTTGGAAAATGGGGCGCAAAACAGTCGTTAATGATTTACAAAAAAAAAGATGTGATCGTTTTTGGGCGTGCCAATAGCCAGCCATATTGTAAATGAATTAAGAAGATTTCAAGTTAATCTAAGTATACAGTCATATAAGTTTTACAGCGATGGCGAAACTTCCTGCCTACAGGAAATCGTTGTCAAAATTGTGGCCCAAAGACGACGACTTAGACAATCAGGAACGGCCGGTGTTTTTCACAGCTTGTAAAAAAAGTTTTCTTCGCTTCCAAGTTATAACTGCTGCTAGAAGGAAACTCAAGTAATTAAAAAATCACTTTCGTAAGAACGCTCCTCAAAGAACTGCGTGCCATTAATTAACCTACGGAGCAAAGTGACGTGCAAGAAACTATGACACAATTGTTAGAGATCATGGGATATTTAAACCAACACCGAACATTCATTCAAATGTTTTCAATAGTTTTGTATTTTCTCCTACTTAAACAGGTTATATCAGGTGTTACCAACCCGAAATATGCCAACAAACATTATTTATTTTCATGTCGTTTACTACGCCTAGAAGATTGTAGGAATCATTCTCAGGCAGTTATCTATTCGTATGTCCTTAGTAAGGGATTGTAGTAATTTCACGAAGCACGGAAAATACCTCAGTAAACTGTGGTCCGTCTCGCATAGTGTGTGTGCAGTTCTTACGCATGTTTCGTTAGGACACGTGGTTCATTTCCAACCTTGGTCGTAAATAACCGCGTTTTTTTTTGTATTCTCTGGATCACTTCATGTGGCCCAAGAAACTTTAAAATGGACTAAAAAGCACAAAAAAAAGTCAAGCTATTTATAAAATAAAGAAGGTGCAAAAACGTTAAAAATGACGTGGCATGTTGAAACTTATATATTCTTTACTACTGCAATCAAGCATGCGGGTCTTTCGTAACTAAACCACTCGTTAAGAGAAAAAAAAGAGTTATTTTATGCGTATGTTCTTGCAGTTACAAAAAGCAATCGTGTTCAACCTGTTTGCAAAACGACCCGACTGGTAAAAAAAAACCAGCCATTATAAAACTGACGTGTGAACGTTATCAAGAGACTTTATGTTTTCCGCAAAACAGCCGAGGCTGCGAGTATCGAAAAGAGGGCATCGGCGTTGGCCGGCTCGCCAAGCCGGCCTTCATTTGCGCTTGAGAATGCGGCTGGTAATTGAGGACGAACCGAAGTCAGGTCACGGTCATAGTGTTTAGCAGGCAAATAGGTTGGCTCATCTCGCATCGTGCCCAGTTTCTCCTAGTGCTGCTTCCACTGATAACCCTTCCAGCCATGGTTGGGGACACGAAAATTTCGCGATTTATCACATGTGCATGATTAGTAGCAGCCACGACAAGCTAGTTGGAGTCACTTTTGCACTCCACTACAGGAACACCAACTGTAATGATCATCACACTTCCGGGGGGCCGCGGTGGTGTGGAGGTCAGACTACTCGTCTCCCACCTATGTGAGCCGGGTTGGATTCCCGGCGAGAAACGCTCCCGGATTTTCGCACGTGGGGATCGTGCCGGACGATGCCGCTGGACGGCGGATTTTCATTATAAATAAATACACTGACACGAAATGGCGTGGGTATTATTTTTTATGTGGGCGTACACATTCCCTGATTGATTGTGCCGCAAAATGTACCCTATTGGCTGAGACGATAAGCTCTCAAGTAAGTTACCAGGCGCTGATTGAGGAATGGCGTTCCGACAAGTTACTGGCTACTGGCGCCATTTTAGTGGCGTGTACGCCTTGAATAAGCGGCTATTCACCTCTGTACTCTAACTTACTCTGTGCCCTCACATTTTACAGAGACCCGAATTTCGCGAAAAGATTCACTCACGTGCTAGATTTCAACACCCTACAGGCAAACTAGCAGTTTTTTTTCTTTTGATTATTTGTGGCTTGCGTTTGCGAGAAGACATTTTCTTACTTGATGGGCCAATCAGAATTAGGTTACTCCGATACTGTACGTCTGTGATTCGCGGGCATACACCTAAGACGCGTAACACCTCCACCATCCAATGACGGAAGTGGATCCGAGCAAAAGTGTTATGAAGTACAACTGGTCGTGAAATCTTTTCGGGGAAATTCGGGTGCCCCTAGATATCATGTATTGTTTAGATTTTAGTCCGTAGTCTCATATAACGCTGATGCCAATCAGCAACTGGCAGCTTACTGGTCTGTCGGCAGCCCAGCCAATACGAAATATTCGGCAGCACGTGTTAGCCAGTTAGAAACCAGCCTTGTATCTGGTTAGCTAACGCGCAGCTGATCGAAGAACCAGTACCGCGACGTGACAGTATCCGCCAAGACATTGCCTAGTCTTTGACTCTGAAAGGCACAACTCGCCACTCCACTGGCCAAGAGCCAGCTGATAAATAACGATCTGCATTACAGCAGACGTGTTCCTGTGTAAAGTGGAGCCCACAGCTAAAGTACGGCGGTCAGGAACATAGACTAAAGATGAGGTAGACCAATATCGCTGTCCGCGCACAACCAATATCCGTGTCCCAACAATGACCTGCTTTTCTGCCATCACGACTAACAAAAACGGCGTAAATTGGATTTGCTGTTACGATAATGTTTAGTAAGCAATTGCACTGAGGTGATTTTATACGTCCTCTAATCAATTTTTAATGCAGTTTGATTAAATTTAAATTGTTGAATATATTTTATTGATATAATAGTGCTTGTCCTTTAATAATTAAGATGTAAACAGTCACTAGAGTTGCCTGTTTTTCGCGGGAAGATTCACGCGGAGGCTAGACTTCAATATCCCATGCGCACACTTGCAGTCTTCCTGTGGCTATTGGCCGCTTGTCTTTGTGTGAAGAGAGGAAGTTAAACGAGTGAGCCAACCAGAATTATGTTTCTCCGATACTAACCATCCGCGATTTTCTGGCAGATGGGTAATACTCGTAACAATTCAAATGATCTAGTAAAGAAAGTGGTTCTGAAATAAAGTGTTTTGCAATACAACTTGTCCTGAAACATTTTCGCGAAAAACAGGCACTCCCGAAAAATCACTTTCATCATTCGGACGATGCCGCTGGTCGGTAGGTTTTCTTGGGGATCTCCCGTCTTCCCCGCCCTTTCATTTCATTGCTGCCCCATACTCACCTAAAACACCCTCATCTGCTCTCAAGACCTCGCTCTTAGAAGCCGCCCAAATCTTTTCACTCACTCACTTTCATCATTGTTGACCATGTGACTTCGACAGTTGTGTTGCTTTGCAGTAGGTCAATGTTGGTACATACGCAGAAGACGGATAATCGGTTTTACCTCTTATTTAGTCTATATGGTTAAGAGGGAAGCTATATCGTGCTTCTTTAGTGATGGATACACACGAGTCTCTTGTATTTCATTTCCAGAGTAAGTGAGATTTAGGATGGGCGGTCTCCAGTAGCAAAGACGGGACGCGATATCTGAAGTTCAGAAAGGAACAGGCTGATGAAAACCAATAGCCAACATCAAAGTCTGCCACGTTCGCAACTTGCGTGCGAATCCCACCGGGAATCGTACCCTGTTCTCCGCGAGGGAAGATGAGTCGCCGAGGACTGCATCTGCGCGCCTCTTTTAGTACGTCATGAACCCCGATAAATGATTAACCTGTCATGTGTAGGTGTTTCAATTTTTTCAACGACAGATAATCATACAATTACAGAGTTGTATGGAATACGTATATAAAACAGTTACTTGTATCCCTAACTCCAGCCACATATGCCAGCAAAATGGCGTCACTCACCAGGAACATGTTCGAACGCCGTTCGCCAATCAGAGCTTGGTAACCCATTCGTCAGCCTGCACTCCGGTTGCCGAACCAATAGAGAACATTTCGCAGCACATCGTAGCCAATTAAACACAAGTTCCTGTCCCAGAAACACTCAGCCAATCAGAGAATTAGTACGCTCAATTCAAAGGAACCACAACGCCATTTCGCATCTGTCTACGTATATCTTCTATTATTATAATTTCGGGTGCAGCAAATATTGTTTTTTTTTAGTTTAGGACTTAATGGGATTAGCATTATGATGTGCCGTATATTTGCCGTGCTTGAATTTTATTTTGTTGCCACCGTCTATTTACGAGACTACGAAATGCAGTTTCAACAACGAATGAAGTCTAACTCCCAGTTTTCTTCTAAGTAAAGTGCAGATAATTTAAGCTGTTTATACTGCGAACCCAAACCGCACACGCCACCAAAATGGCGTCGTCACCGGCCAGCGACAGGGGGCCGCGGTGGCTGAGCGGTTAACCTGCTTGCCTCTCACCAATGCGAACCCGGTGGTTCAATCCCCGGCCGGATCACTCCCGGATGAAGCCACTGGTCGGGGTGTTTTCTCGGGGATCTCCCGTTTACGACACCCTTTCATTCCGGCGCTGCTCCATGCTCACCTCAATCACCCTCCATCGGGTCTCAAGACCTCGCCGTTAAGCGCCGCCCATATCTATTCACTCACTCACCGGCCAGCGACAAGTTGGAATGCCGTTCGCCAATCAGCGCCTGATAAACTAATCGACAGCCGGAAACTCATCCAATAGGTGACCTTTTACAGCCGTTCAGACACAAAACGTGTGTTCCCAGAGCATCGCCCAACCAATCAGCGAATGGGTACGCCCACACAAAATTAAACCATCACGTAATTTCGTCTTTGTGTACATATATAATCTGTGCTATGTCTGAAAGTGTTCAAGAGTGGCTTATTTTGATAACTACTGTCAAAATACCGGCGAATTACGTAAAGAAATTCATGTTCTCTGTTGGTACATCGACTATAGTTAGGGGCAGTGATATATCGCGAAAAGATTTCGCGACAAGAAACAGTCCAAAGAACTGTAGGGTCGTCCAGCTTCTTTGACTGGCTAAAAAAATGTTCTGACTCTTCTTAACCGTTTGCGCACGAATCACGAAGGTTCAGTGTCGGAATTACTTAGTCCTAAGTGGCTTCGTCAATGACTAACACGGCACCAGCAGCCAATTGAGGTGTAACAACAGCTTAGGTGTGCATATAGTATTGACGTTTACTGTGGGCTCCGATTTTTACGCGAAAAGTCACTGGCCGTAACTATAGTATATTCGCTGTTTCTTCACACTTTTTGAATCAAACGTTTGAAAAATCACCCCACAAACGTCGTGTTTAATTGTTTCCTAAATATATTACGTATCACAAGTACGCTTCTGTTATAATAAAAATAACTTATTTTTTGTAACATTGAACTTTTACTTATATTTTATTTATAAATCGTAATATATAATTTCTTATTAGTGTGAATTAAAACGGGGAGAAAATATATAGGTTGGTAATGCCTAGCAATAAATAGTTATTATGCAAAATATTATTACACTGTGCGTGCACGAATGTGGTGCGCTGTCCATTTGCTGTAATTTTCTAAACTCTATGTTAAGCTTTTTTTGCCTGACGTGAAGGAATATACTGGAAGTAGAACTTTAAAAGGGTTTCAGAAAAGTTGGAAGAAACTTTGAATGGACTGTACAATAAATAAGTAAGCTATATAAGAGAGCTGCAGAAGTTTATTAAATGCGAATTTTTGGGCAAGGCAATGAAAACATTACGCCGCAAAAACGTATGCATTTAACCAATTTCGCGTCATTATTTGGTGACAAGGGACCCACGATTGGGTCATTCACTATGTCACTGATCTCCAAACTCTTATGTACTCTGAACTGTAAAAAATTATGTGTAATTAACTCAAAGAAAATCTTTGGAAAGCTTGTTGTCAAAAGAATCCTTCGTAAAGCTACAAAATATTTTTTGTGAAAAATTCTAAATAAATTTGCAAGATATATACATATTTTAAAATTACAATTGATAATCTTGTATTTTGAATACATTGATAAGCAGCTAAACAAAAATTATACATATTTATTTTACTTGTCCCCAAAAACCAATAATTTATAAGAAAACTATAATAAAATTGACATTAATTTTTATTTAGAAAAAAATGCAACTTAGGATCGTCCCCGTGCTCTCTGAGTTAAGGTAGTACGACCTTAACTACTACATTAACCCATTACTCTGTTTGTGTAGACTAATGAAAAAGCTATATCTATTAATCTGGCAAAAAAATTACAACCGTTATTATTTTCTTTAAATTACATGTCTATAGCCGAAATGCAAATTTGTACATTCATCGTTTTATAATTTCAGAATATATTCTCGTATTAAACGTTGCATCTCGATGACGTTACCTGGCATAACACATCAACAGAATTTTATTAGAAGCTGCTAGGTTCAAAGAGGGGACGAAATAGCATGAACGCATAAAACGTTCTCTCCTGGGAAAGAATACCAAAATTCAATTAAATTTCCTACATTATAAGATACATGATAAAAGGAAACTATTCCACTTAATTAATGTTCATTATTCAACGTCGTGTTATTCGCGCTCACACACACACATATTCGGGTGTTTTAAGTTGAATTATCTTAAAATTTGATCTTTCACTCCTTCACTTCTCGACTGAAAGCGATTTCTGTTCAATACAAAACTTTCTCGAGTTTTGCTACACAGACGGCCTTTGTAATTTTACAAACAAGACATCGTACAAGCAATATCATTGCGCTTTTACAAAAGTTTGTAAAAAGACAAACTATTTCGTTGTAAAATATACAATAATCTATTTACAGTGTGTTCTATTCCTGCCCAAGGCCGATGGGAAATGTCAGGACG
Organism: Clitarchus hookeri; assembly: GCA_002778355.1. NCBI lineage: Eukaryota > Metazoa > Arthropoda > Insecta > Phasmatodea > Phasmatidae > Clitarchus > Clitarchus hookeri. Next base: position 198,587 of record NQII01000411.1, on the reverse strand, counting down.
TGGTGGCTGTTATATGGTGAGTGTTACGGACACTGTTGTGGGGTTTTCTCGGTGTTCTCCCGTTTCCTCCCCCGTCTTCATTCCTCTACAACTCCACACCCATCTCGTCTCACCCCGTCCATTCTTCTGGCTGGCTGGGCTCGTATTAGCGCCATAGGGTCACATGCAGAGAATAATCAAGTCATCATTGCCAGTAGAAACGAAGAGAAATCGTCACTAGATGTTTTGTTTGGTATACTCAGTTACATTTAGTGTTAGCATGCCTTATTTTTAAGTGTGGAAATCTAGTCGCTGATTTACCTCCCTAAGTTGATAACTAGTGAAGATTTCTGCTTCATGGCGATAGAATTAATTTGGTTTTATTTTGTTTTTGAGTGAAAATCTACACATGCTTGCCATGATAATATATTTACAGAATTGAAAATAGAGAGATACGACTTATTATTTTATTTTTCAAACAGTTACGTTAGTTGAACGTTGTACGTTATTCGTTTGCAGCATTACTAGTTACGTTGCAATAGCTAGATAGCGCTACAATGAACCAATTAAATTTACTAATATATATTGTTAGTTGTTCTCATATATCAAATATAGATTATACAAATTTATACTGGTTAATTTAGAAAATAAAACAAGTATAACCAATTTTCCAGATAAAAATTTAATGATATTCGTCTATAACGATAAACCATGTTAAAAAGGGTTAATCCTCTAACTATAATGTACATAAAACAGATCATCGCTGTTTGCACACATTTTGCCTAAGTAGTTCAATAGAAATATCCTCTGAAACTGTTGTATGTTTAGACGCTGTGCAGTATTGCTATAAAACATTATTTATTGCCTTTGCTCGAAAATCCCATATTATTATATATAATTTCATTAAGTTTTGTTAACAATATCCCATAATTGATCATTCCAGTATTTTTTTTGTATACTTGTAGTATTTTAAGTTCTACAAGCGTTTTCATTTGACCCAAATAAATAAAATGAATTTTCAAACAGTACAAGAATAATATAAGTATTTCGAGGAGCAGACCTCTCCCTTTTATTTCTTACGAGAAGAAGACGTCATATTTTCAGCCGTTTCGTATTGGCTGAAATCAACTGACGTTCGGGCAAGCTCGTGTATCTCCGTATTTTTTAGCCATTCAAACGAAACTTCTTGAAGCCGCACAGGGCTTAAACTAAAACAGACTGATCATAGAAAATCTAGCGACACTTTGAATCGCCACTACAGAAAACGCTAGTGGTGCTTCAATTCTAAGCGACGCGAACTATTTATCCGATTAAATGATCGACGTTTCGTTGGATTCCCTTTTTAATTATCTATATCATGGCATTCAAACTGATCCGATTATGGAAGAAATTTATAAGAAAAATCGAAAAAAGCCAAAAATTAAACAAGGAATTATCTCTATCTTAGAAACTGCTAACACCACACTCACCAGACTTATTTCAATCGAAATAACACACCCAAAAACTATAGAAATAGGCTATCGCTATTGCAAAATGTTGGCAGAATGAAGACGAGAAAAAAGGAAAACTTAACATTGAGTTCCCGGAGGTAGTCTTCAGTGAACTTTAAACCCTCGTTTCTCGCCCGCAGTCTCTTCTCATCTATAGGCAGGCCTAAGTTAGTGAGTGAATAGATTTGGGCCGCTCTTAACCGCGAGGTCTTGACAGCCGATGAGGGTGATCGAGGTGAGTGTGGAGCAGCTCAGGAATGATAAGGCAGGGGAAGCGGGAGATCCCTGAGAAAGCCCGCATCGTCCGGCACGATTCCCACACGCGAAAATCCGGAAGCAGCTCGGCCCGGGGAATGAACCCGGTTCACCTTGATGGGAGGCGAGCAGGCTAACCGTTCAGCCACCGCGGCCCTTGTAGGCCTACGTGATCCTGCTTCTGGCGAGAACCACGTGATTACTTTTGATGACAAGTAAATGCATGTCAACTATCCACTTTCTGTTTGCGACCAGAGTGGGAGCTGTTACTGGACTTGGATCCCGTGGCCGGTTTGTGATTGGCTACGAGCCTCCCCGAGCGTGTTTCAGCAAGTCTAGGAATAATTACGAATGGCATCGAAACGTACGAGGTTTTGATGTTTACCATGTTCTAAAATGAACCTGCGAAATTCTTGGGTCCCGTACTAATAAATTGTACATATGGAAAATTCTATGTTATTGTAGGACATCTCATAAACGTAAGCAAGAGCTTTCAAGAAGTTAAGTTTATAATTATGATGTTAAGAATTTTATCTTATATATATATATATATATACATATATGTTTACAGTGCGAAGGCGAGTTAGTATTTCAAATTACAGGTTTCTGTTCTGAAGCCCTGATAGCATGCACAGATTTCCGCAAATTTCCAGGAAAATACAGTAAGACGACAGCGTAAATAAGTATACAAAAACGAAATTGCGTAGTGTTTTTCATTCACAGCGCGCCCAACCATTCGCTGTGGGAATGGGCCTTGTGCATGATTGGCTACCGCGTGACGCGAAATATTTTCCGAGACCCTGACACAAAAATACTTTCGCCATTTTACAGTACTTCTCGCTTGAACCAACGATAAACTATAAAAATTCCGAGTTCTGCACTCACTTTACATAAATTCAGGAAAAGATGCAAGTGACGGGCTTATTAATTTCCTTTGGCCTATGTATTCCACTATCGCACTCCTATTGGTTCTCGCTGCACTAGACGCGTTAAGTGCACTGCTCAATGTGCGTTGCTGAGTGACTGTCGGCCGAATGAGTGCTTAACTGGCCATGTTCCAATCAAATATTTCTTGTGTTAACGAGTATATAAAGTCTGCAATATTCCTTTGAGTCTTTCAGGCCCAGTTTAATTGACGGCCTCGGGTGTTTTTTTAAATTTTTTTAAGGTGTTTGTCCGAGATTTTGTCATAGCTACAGATCCTCAGTTTCACCGGTTAGTCTACAGGCGCTGCTATTTACGGTTTGCCCTGTGCATCACATTGCACGTGATTCTGCACGCGTTTTACCGGTTCAAAATCCTGCACTAAAGGAATAATTGGCCTAAGCAGTAGCGGCACCCGAATTTCGCGAAAAGATTTCCGGACATGCTAGATTTAAAAACCCTACAGGCAAACAGGCAGTGTTCTTATGCTTATTGGCAGCCTATGTTTGCGAGAGAACATTTTCCTACTTGACGGGCCAATCAGAATTAGGTAACTCCGATACTGCACGTCTGTGATTCGCTGGCAGACGCCTAAGACGCGTGACACCTATATCNTCAAAAAACCCTACAGGCAAACAAGCAGTATTCCTTTGCTTATTGGTGGCCTGTGTTTGCGAGAGAACATTTTCCTACTTGACGGGCCAATCAGAATTAGGTAACTCCGATACTGCACGTCTGTGATTCGCTGGCAGACGCCTAAGACGCGTGACACCTATATCATCCCATAAAAAAAAGTGTATCTGAGCAAAAGTGTTATAAAACACAACTGGACGTGAAATATTATCGCGAAATTCAGGTGTCCCTATTAATCACAATAATAGGAAGGAAGTACAAGCGTTTAAAATCTACACTGAGAAAACATTTTTTTTCCTTTAATCAAGGAAAGTTTGTTTGGAGCAACAAAATTAATTGTTTGTGTAGGGGCAACAAAATATTTTGTTGTTGAAACCAAATTATTTTCTTGTTGTTATTTATTTTTCGCAAACTGGAAGATTTGCGATTAAATATTTGTTTGGCTCCACGTACGTTAAATAGTTTTGATTAATACTGAACATTTTAACGCCTGATCGAGACTCTAACCAGGATCGCTATGCCCTAGCAAGCTTAGCTAAACGATATTCTGATGAACTGCAAATGTATTTAAAATAAAAACATCACAAATACTGATCAACATGATCCGTAAAATAATATTTCAAGTTTCGCATTTTCTCTATTAGTTTCCGGTATAACTTGTAAAATTAGGATTTAAATGACAATATTAAGGATCAATAAATGCACTGATAAACACTGCTAATATTTTAAATCTCGCAAAATTTACAAATAAAATATCGAGCTGTATTTTTGAACGAGGACAGCCAATTGGGAGGCGAAACAAAGATACGCATTTAATTCACGTACGAATTTTTTTGGCAGTCTAAATTTTTTTTTTGGCCCAACACAGTGGCACAGAGTAGAAATGTACACAGAGATGAGTGGCAGTTCCTGTGATGTGGGTGTACCGTTCTCTAATTGGCTGCGCGTGACTCTGGGAACGGGCCTTGTATCTGATTGGTTACTGCGTGCTGCGAAGGACTCCCTATTGGCTGGGTTGCTTCCTGGCAGGTATAGGATGCCATTCGCTGATTGGTGAATGGCGTTCCACATGTTGCTGGTTGGTGACGCCATTTTGGTAGCTTGTGAGGAATAATGAGCTATTTCACCTTTGTACTCTTAAATCCTCTGTGACAGAGGTCTTGTTTATCCAAGCGTGTATTTTCTTAGATAACAAAATTAATTTTGTTGTTCTTCAAGTTTCATTTAGTCAACAAAATATTTTGTTGAAGCAATTGAATATATTTTTAGCCCTATACAATCAAGTTTTTCGTTGGCTGGAACCAATATTTCTCTCAAAAAGTAACCTAGCATTTCTCCAACTTGCGATATTTTCTGGCCTGTAGTCATGGCTAAGGTTTAGTCTAGTCAGGTTGGTAACAAAACGATATTTCTTATGGGGCAGTTTAATGTAGGGAAAATTTTCGCCGCTACGTGCGCAATGTTTCAAAATTCAATTTTTTATAAAAATTTTAAGCTACGTGAATTATTAAAGAGGAAGATTTTACTTTGTTACAAAGTTATTTTATGTTTGATTTACGATTATTGCAGTTATCCTTCTTTTTAAAATATAAAATATGGTACACATGGGACACTAGCGCTTAANATTTGATTTACGATTATTGCAGTTATCCTTCTTTTTAAAATATAAAATATGGTACACATGGGACACTAGCGCTTAAATAATGGTAAAAATGTTCCTTTGGGAAATTTTTTTAACATTGGTCTTCCTGACCTGCAGTAGAAGTGACCTCAGCCATGGCTAACTACAGTTGACAACGGGTGTCGACAGCTAAGCGAGAACTTCGCAGCTGGACAAACTGGGCGTACCAACCCACGCGCCCTGCCGTGCTACATTTCCCCGGCGCAGTCTGGTTTGTCGGGAGCGCACCAGGGCAGGCAGTGCGTTGCGACACCACAGGACACGATAATTGACATTTCATGAGACGAGCGCTGCAGTCAATTACCCCTCGCGGTGCCCCTGGCCGCTTCGCCCCCCGCCTCCTATTGCTCCGCTGTTTGCTAACACGAGACTCGGTGAAACCACAGTCGATGACCCAGGTCACTCCGCATAGGCCGTACGCTATAACGTGGGCACTTGTGAAACCAACCTTTGAAAATAAAATCACCTCCCATTAACCGCAAACATTCTACCGCACACACTGGCATACTGGATCACCAATTAAGTTGGCAGCGAATTACAAAAAAAATACTTCCAACTCTTGCCGTTGTACTGCGAGTGTAATATTAAAATTTATAACAAATCAAGTTTGTAATTTTGTTAATATTATTTAATTTTTTTTTTTNGTACTGCGAGTGTAATATTAAAATTTATAACAAATCAAGTTTGTAATTTTGTTAATATTATTTAATTTTTTTTTTTGCTTTATACACGTTGCAGTACGAAATTTCATTTTATCAACACATTATAGTAGGTTTGTTATCATTCACGTTTTCACTTAACTGGCGCATCAATAAAGTAATTTAACCAACGACTATGTAAAATTTTTAATATGGCGGAAGGATAGAGCATGAGAAAAATAGGACCACAGATCAAATAAGAATACAGACTTGAAGTAGCCGCTTATTCCGCGAACTTCAGCAGCACTCGCCACCAAAATGGCGTCGCTAGTCAGCAGCATGTCGGAATGCCGTTCGCCAATGTGAGCTTGGTCNTTTTTTTTTTTTTTTGCTTTATACACGTTGCAGTACGAAATTGCATTTTATCAACACATTATAGTAGGTTTGTTATCATTCACGTTTTAACTTAACTGGCGCATCAATAAAGTCATTTAACCAACGACTATGTAAAATTTTTAATATGGCGGAAGGATAGAGCATGAGAAAAATAGGACCACAGATCAAATAAGAATACAGACTTGAAGTAGCCGCTTATTCCGCGAACTCCAGCAGCACTCGCCACCAAAATGGCGTCGCTAGTCAGCAGCATGTCGGAATGCCGTTCGCCAATGTGAGCTTGGTCAGCTTACTTGCCAACCGGGAGCCTAGCCAATAGGGAACCTTTTGCAGAACGCGGTAGCCAATAAGACGAAAAACCCGTACTCAGATCCTCGCACGACCAACCAGAGGATGGATACGCCAACATCAAAGGAACTTCCACGTCATTTTATCTCTGCGTAGATTTACTTATCCACTCTGTGATAAAATTTGATCTTGTAAATATGTTACGCCCAGAATACTTAGGCCGATATGTGTTCAACTAAACGGTTGCAAATGTGAACACGTTCAAATGATTACACCTCTGTAACTGATCGTAAACAAAAAGACTTCCTAACCCTCAAAAAAATGATCGTATAACGTTTTACAAACACTTCCATTTCTTATTAACGATAGTTTTTTTTTTTAATTCATTTAACCTTTTTTTTACTGTAATGGTACACGAAATATCGCTATTTGACCTATATTTTTATTTATTCCAATGAATGCAGAACATTCAGTCTTATTCTGCCATCTAAACAACACTGTTTATTTACTTCGTAGTAACCAATGGGCAGGGGCAGTGATATTTTGCGAAAAGATTTCGGGACAAGACACAGTCCAAAGAATTGTAGGATCGTCCAGCTTCTACGATTGACTAAAAAAAAAGGTTCTGGCCCGTGTTAACCGTTTGCGCACGAATCACGAAGGTACAGTGTCAGAGTTACTTTGTCCTGAGTGGCTTGGTCAAAGACGGACACGGCACCAGCAGCCAATGGAGGTATAACAACAGCTGAGGTGTGTATATAGTATTGAAGTCTACTGTGTGCTCCGATTTTTACGCGAAAAGTCACTGGCCCTACCAATGGGTATAGCAACACAGAATAAAAGAGGGTTCTGATGTACTTCCACAGCACTTTTAATTTAAAGAAGAAGTGACCCCAATGTGAAGAAGCTGTGATCCAGTGTAACCATGAGCTATTCTGAACGTGTTTGAAGGAAAGTGGCTTTGTGTCCGACGTTGACACGGCAGTATTTTAAACTTCGGTAACGTTTATCCTGCTCGCCGTTGTAAAATTTTGAAAACCCTGCAAAGAATATGCTTTTCATGCCGCCTTATATTTGTAATCAAACGACTGGAAAATCATCTCGTGTATGACGTGATTGTTTGTTTCCTAAATATGTCACTTATCACAGGCGTTTTATGCTTCTGTTGACAAATATGTGTCCTTCGGTTTGATTAAAATTTTACTCATAGTTTAATTACGAAATATATATTTCATGTATAATTAAAACGAAGAAAAAACTGAGAGCAAATAAGTGTGTTGTTAACAAATTGCAGAAAAAATTATTCCTCAAGAAAAATATTATTAAATTGAATGCGGCGATAATGCGATGTGTTGTCTTTTTGGTGCAATTTATTTAGATCTAGTTAAGCTTTTTTTTACATTAGACGGAAGAATAGCCTGAAAGCATTTATTTGCCAGGCTTTCACAAAAGTTGAAAGTAACCATGAATGGACTATATCTTTCCACCATATATATGATTTATAGACTAAATATGAGATTACTGATTTTCTATCTTCTGCAGATATCCTCAATACTGGTTCACGAGTTCCGTAGGAACTGTAAAAATCACGTGTTCAGAAATTTTGTGTCATTTATATGCTTAAATTTTTACGACGAAACCGTGCTCTTCGAAAAAGTACTAATACACCAGCTGTGATTAAAGTGATGAAATATAGATCATTCACGGTTAGTTCACACTTTTCTGAAGCCATGCAAAATTTCTACTTTTGGTTACTGATTATTTATCCTTCCGGCACATGTAAACATAAAAAAACTGATATCTGATTTCTACGTTTCAACTGTCAAATGTTTTATTTAGGTTTTCGGTTGGTCAAATAATGCCCGCATATTTTAAAAACCATTACGTATGAATGTTGACAATTTAGGCCTATAATCGTATTTAGGTCAAGTTTATGACTTTTTAATGATGTCTCTATTGATGTTGTCTAGTTCTTATGGTTATTACTTTACACATTGCTAACATATTTGTGTTATTCACGATATAGTACACTATACAAGTTAATATCTTGCCGCGATTGTGTTTAACCCTTTTACAACTGTGGGGAAAATAACTGTATTATTAAGCTCTAGTTATTGATATTTGTTGCGTTATTCCGTTAAAATAACTGCCTNACTGTGGGGAAAATAACTGTATTATTAAGCTCTAGTTATTGATATTTGTTGCGTTATTCCGTTAAAATAACTGCCTCAATTTGAATACATAGGAGCAAACAGTCCAAAGTAATAGGCAATAAATTCAAGCGCGCAAATCAGATCACTAATTTTTTGTACTAAGCAGCGACGAACTTAAAAGCTAGTGGTGAACGTGCACAGAAATAGGCGTACAGCAACTTTAATTCCAGTCATATTTCTTTGCACGGGTTCCAAGTTTTTACTAGGTTTAGTCAATTAAAATTTTCTACATGGGCTTAATAATTTATTGTGACTGTGGCAAACATTCAAACCACGCAACCGTAAGCACGTTACACAATTGTGTTTCAACCACCTAGGTGANTATTGTGACTGTGGCAAACATTCAAACCACGCAACCGTAAGCACGTTACACAATTGTGTTTCAACCACCTAGGTGAGAAGTTACATAGTTCTGATATATAAACAGACGTGACTTCCAAATAATTAACCTCGTTATGAAAGCAGTCCTCTGTTAAAACGTATAAATTTCGCTCGCCCAAAATTTGCAAACACACACACACACACATGCACTGGCCCTGCGTAACGCAGACACAACAATGCCCTTTGTTATGGTGTGATCAGGCNCACACACACACACACACATGCACTGGCCCTGCGTAACGCAGACACAACAATGCCCTTTGTTATGGTGTGATCAGGCCTTAGCTGAACGGCCTGCCTGATCACACCTTCAAACATTAAACCAGGAAACGAGCGTGGTTGCAACAACACCGATCAGAAAGAAGACATTTGCAGAAATCCCCTCGACTGGCCAGGAAACGGGGTCACAAGAACAACGTGGCCGATATAGGCCGGCGTAGCACCCGGAACAGCGTCTTTTGTCGTTGACCCAAGTAGGAGAAGACCACGGAATATGGGTGTGTCCGGCCGTCGTTAACCGTCTCGTAGAATCAGCCTCCGGCAACATTAACAAGGCGATGACTTTCCAGTTAGATTATAGTAAAATGGCGTGAAGTAAATATAATGAATAATCATCTTGGTATTCAATTTAAAGCTCCCCCGATCAATTGTAACATAAATAGTAATTTTATAATCCTACTGTTAATAAACCTCATCTTATACTAATGTGCTCTACCGAATCATGATTCATTATTGAGCTACGCTGCCAGCAACTTTCACGTACGGACGGCTTGAAAGCTAGTTCGTAACACCTTTCACACACCGCGATCACGGCTCACGTTACAGTATAATTACTCATGCAGTGGAAACACGAATTTATCACAACATCGTAACTTGCCTCGGCAGGTTTTTAGAAAATACAACGTGTAAAAACTTGCTGTGGTAATTTGAAGTATTTTTCGCACGAAGAAAAATTAACACTTACTTCAGCAACGAGCNGCACTTTTAATTTAAAGAAGAAGTGACCCCAATGTGAAGAAGCTGTGATCCAGTGTAACCATGAGCTATTCTGAACATGTTTGAAGGAAAGTGGCTTTGTGTCCGACGTTGACACGGCAGTATTTTAAACTTCGGTAACGTTTATCCTGCTCGCCGTTGTAAAATTTTGAAAACCCTGCAAAGAATATGCTTTTCATGCCGCCTTATATTTGTAATCAAACGACTGGAAAATCACCTCGTGTATGACGTGATTGTTTGTTTCCTAAATATGTCACTTATCACAGGCGTTTTATGCTTCTGTTGACAAATATGTGTCCTTCGGTTTGATTAAAATTTTACTCATAGTTTAATTACGAAATATATATTTCATGTATAATTAAAACGAAGAAAAAACTGAGAGCAAATAAGTGTGTTGTTAACAAATTGCAGAAAAAATTATTCCTCAAGAAAAATATTATTAAATTGAATGCGGCGATAATGCGATGTGTTGTCTTTTTGGTGCAATTTATTTAGATCTAGTTAAGCTTTTTTTTTTACATTAGACGGAAGAATAGCCTGAAAGCATTTATTTGCCAGGCTTTCACAAAAGTTGAAAGTAACCATGAATGGACTATATCTTTCCACCATATATATGATTTATAGACTAAATATGAGATTACTGATTTTCTATCTTCTGCAGATATCCTCAATACTGGTTCACGAGTTCCATTGGAACTGTCAAAATCACGTGTTCAGAAGTAATGTGTCATTAATTAACTTATATTTTTACAGCAAAACCGTGCTCTTTGAAAAAGTACTAATATACCAGCTGTGATTAAAGAGATTAAATATAGAGCATTCACGGTTAGTTCGCAGTTTTCTGAAGACATGCAAAATTTCTACTTTTGGTTACTGATTTCTTACCCTTCCGGTACATGTGAATATAAAAAACCGATATCTGATTTCTACGTTTCAACTGTCAGATCTTTTATTTGCGGTTTTTGGTTGGTCAGAGAATGCCCGCATATTTAAAAAACCATTACGTGTGGATGTTGACAATTAGGCCTATAATCTTATCTAGGTCAAGTTTATGACTTTTTAATAATGTTTATATTGATGTTGTCTAGTTCTTATGGTTATTATTTTACACGTTGCTAACATATTTGTATTATTCACGATATAGTATACTATACAAGTTAATAATCTTGCCGCGATTGTGTTTGACACTTTTACTACTGTGGGGAAAATAACTGTATTATTAAGCTCTAGTTATTGATATTTGTTGCGTTATTCCGTTAAAATAACTGCCTCAATTTGAATACATAGGAGCAAACAGTCCAAAGTAATAGGCAATAAATTCAAGCGCGCAAATCAGATCACTAATTTTTTGTACTAAGCAGCGACGAACTTAAAAGCTAGTGGTGAACGTGCACAGAAATAGGCGTACAGCAACTTTAATTCCAGTCATATTTCTTTGCACGGGTTCCAAGTTTTTACTAGGTTTAGTCAATTAAAATTTTCTACATGGGCTTAATAATTTATTGTGACTGTGGCAAACATTCAAACCACGCAACCGTAAGCACGTTACACAATTGTGTTTCAACCACCTAGGTGACAAGTTACATAGTTCTGATATATAAACAGACGTGACTTCCAAATAATTAACCTCGTTATGAAAGCAGTCCTCTGTTAAAACGTATAAATTTCGCTCGCCCAAAATTTGCAAACACACACACACACACACACACATGCACTGGCCCTGCGTAACGCAGACACAACAATGCCCTTTGTTATGGTGTGATCAGGCCTTAGCTGAACGGCCTGCCTGATCACACCTTCAAACATTAAACCAGGAAACGAGCGTGGTTGCAACAACACCGATCAGAAAGAAGACATTTGCAGAAATCCCCTCGACTGGCCAGGAAACGGGGTCACAAGAACAACGTGGCCGATATAGGCCGGCGTAGCACCCGGAACAGCGTATTTTGTCGTTGACCCAAGTAGGAGAAGACCACGGAATATGGGTGTGTCCGGCCGTCGTTAACCGTCTCGTAGAATCAGCCTCCGGCAACATTAACAAGGCGATGACTTTCCAGTTAGATTATAGTAAAATGGCGTGAAGTAAATATAATGAATAATCATCTTGGTATTCAATTTAAAGCTCCCCCGATCAATTGTAACATAAATAGTAATTTTATAATCCTACTGTTAATAAACCTCATCTTATACTAATGTGCTCTACCGAATCATGATTCATTATTGAGCTACGCTGCCAGCAACTTTCACGTACGGACGGCTTGAAAGCTAGTTCATAACACCTTTCACACACCGCGATCACGGCACATGTTACAGTATAATTACTCATGCAGTGGAAACACGAATTTATCACAACATCGTAACTTGCCTCGGCAGGTTTTTAGAAAATACAGCGTGTAAAAACTTGCTGTGGTAATTTGAAGTATTTTTCGCACGAAGAAAAATTAACACTTACTTCAGCAACGAGCAACATGCCATGTCATCGTCATTTCGCACGCACTTCTGCCACGTAACGTAACAGTCCCGCCACCACATATTAATATAGTATTCAAACATTTAAATCTAGATTCATCAGCTGTAAATTACCAATTCAAAAATCATTATTTTTGCTGTAAAAAGTATGAAATATGCTAAATTCAGAACGTGCATAATTTTCCTGCTACTTATAGCGGTGCGAAACTTCCCGTTGTAGAGAGAGAGAGAGAGAGAGAGAGAGAGAGAGAGAGAGAGAGAGAGAGATAGAAAGAAAACAAGCACTGCTCAGTCTATTCAAGTTTTTTCCTCGGACGAAAAAAACACATTATGTCACTTGGGCCAACGGCCGTAATTTGCGCTGATATCGTTATCAGTTGCAATGAAATATGTTTCCATCAGTGCTACCTAAATTTTAAATATTACAATAGCCTAAGTTTAATTTTCAAATAGCNAGAGAGAGAGAGAGAGAGAGAGAGATAGAAAGAAAGAAAACAAGCACTGCTCAGTCTATTCAAGTTTTTTCCTCGGACGAAAAAAACACATTATGTCACTTGGGCCAACGGCCGTAATTTGCGCTGATATCGTTATCAGTAGCAATGAAATATGTTTCCATCAGTGCTACCTAAATTTTAAATATTACAATAGCCTAAGTTTAATTTTCAAATAGCNTGCAATGAAATATGTTTCCATCAGTGCTACCTAAATTTTAAATATTACAATAGCCTAAGTTTAATTTTCAAATAGCAAGCCAAAATAAAATTGGTCAAAACAATTATATTAAGTGTGAACTATTTGTTACTAGCCATTGCCAACACGTCGCAGCTCTCGCTGTTTTTAATTCGTTTTGAATACTTAATAAATGTTACAGGTTATAGAAGATAAATTTAAAGTTTCATTTAATCAAAAATATTATACTTTAAAGATAATCACAGTGGTAAATACTTGTTGTATACACGCAATTTAAAATAATGGTTGACCTATTGCTCCTATGGTGATTTCCCAAAGGTTTGTTAAAAAAAATCGGAAGAATACGTTGAATAGACAATAGTAGTTATATTTCAAAACAATATTTATACATTTAGTAACATCCCAACCCACTCGGTTACATACCAATTATTTTCTGCGTTTAAGGGTTGAAATTTGGTAATTTTTTNTTTAGTAACATCCCAACCCACTCGGTTACATACCAATTATTTTCTGCGTTTAAGGGTTGAAATTTGGTAATTTTTTTGTTGTAAACTGTACTATCGTTCAGCACTTGTCTTTTTGGACCAGCGTTAAACGTGCTACGTAATCAATGATATCGATCTTAACCACAGACGTAAAAAATTCCAGAACTCAGCTTGACAACGANTTAAACGTGCTACGTAATCAATGATATCGATCTTAACCACAGACGTAAAAAATTCCAGAACTCAGCTTGACAACGAGGAAGACTGGTGAATGGTGTTTTGCTATGTGTACAGTGCTGGTCATAAATGGCATTCGTGTACAACGCGTCCACCCTGGGTGACGTGACGGAACGCGTTAAAGATGAGTGTGAGACACTCGCGTGGAGAGGAGATTCAGTGGCGCTACGAAACACTGTGCATCTCCTTAACGGTTTCACATTATGTTAGTAGATAGCGCCACCTGTGAGGCGTCTGTAGTTAAAATGAAGGAGTAGGGAGGCGTGGGGAATTAATCTAAAATAACCAGTGTTTTCTTGAAACGAAGTCCTGTTTGCTAAGAGGCTCTGAAAAAGGGAATGAATCATTCATAATATGATGACGACAGTAAATCCATTCTATTAAGTAGGACTAATCTCTAGAATCTTGTATTTAAGCCTTCGGGTATTCTGGATTAACTTATANTAAATCCATTCTATTAAGTAGGACTAATCTCTAGAATCTTGTATTTAAGCCTTCGGGTATTCTGGATTAACTTATAACTATTTCAGAAGTCGTATGGAAGCTTTTAAATAACAAATAATAAATAACGGTTGATCAAAACTTCTTTAACTGTTAAACATTTACTGCCTTTATTTCGTCAATTGTAACTGCCGTGATTATATAGGTATTATTTCATGCTGTCAACGTCGCAGAAAGAGTAATCAAACAATACCGACATCAGAAAACATGCCAAGGGATACCCTAGCACCTGTCGGTTAGTGAATCTTACGTATACCTACAGAATTTGCACTGTCAGCGTCTAGTTAAAAAAAAATTTTCAAATTGACTGAAATAACGCCATATTTGGCTAGATTACAAATCATAATTTCACTCATAAATGTTCGTCGCGCTTCGTGCTTTAGTAGACCTATCAAATCAGTTTGTTGGTCGCCTGCGTTGCGAGGAACATTATACAGTTTAATGATACTTAAAGAAATCAAACTTCTTTTCTTCATACTTTGTAGTATTCAGTGCTGATCTACACTTTAGCGCTTATGACACTACATGCACATGTAGTTAAGGAAAGGGATTTGTTTTTCAGCTCCTGATCGAATGCGGGCTCAGGTTATTGCGAACGAGCTATACTCCTTGGCGGCTTGAGTACTTTGAGAGAACTGTATACTTGCAGGTACAAAATAAATTTACTTGAGAATATTTTTTTCAGCTAAAAGTCTTTTGTTCGGACAAGTATTTTTCTCTTGTTCCAAAAATATGTATTTTTTTTTGCCTTGAATCAAATAAAAACATAGAGAAATAATTTGTTGAATTGAAGATTTGCTTTTTCCGAAATAATTGACATGTATTAAGTAGACGCGAGTATTGTATCAGAATGTACGTTCAACCAAACAGTTTGGTTGCCGTTANTAAATCCATTCTATTAAGTAGGACTAATCTCTAGAATCTTGTATTTAAGCCTTCGGGTATTCTGGATTAACTTATACCTATTTCAGAAGTCGTATGGAAGCTTTTAAATAACAAATAACGGTTGATCAAAACTTCTTTAACTGTTAAACATTTACTGCCTTTATTTCGTCAATTGTAACTGCCGTGATTATATAGGTATTATTTCATGCTGTCAACGTCGCAGAAAGAGTAATCAAACAATACCGACATCAGAAAACATGCCAAGGGATACCCTAGCACCTGTCGGTTAGTGAATCTTACGTATACCTACAGAATTTGCACTGTCAGCGTCTAGTTAAAAAAAAATTTTCAAATTGACTGAAATAACGCCATATTTGGCTAGATTACAAATCATAATTTCACTCATAAATGTTCGTCGCGCTTCGTGCTTTAGTAGACCTATCAAATCAGTTTGTTGGTCGCCTGCGTTGCGAGGAACATTATACAGTTTAATGATACTTAAAGAAATCAAACTTCTTTTCTTCATACTTTGTAGTATTCAGTGCTGATCTACACTTTAGCGCTTATGACACTACATGCACATGTAGTTAAGGAAAGGGATTTGTTTTTCAGCTCCTGATCGAATGCGGGCTCAGGTTATTGCGAACGAGCTATACTCCTTGGCGGCTTGAGTACTTTGAGAGAACTGTATACTTGCAGGTACAAAATAAATTTACTTGAGAATATTTTTTTCAGCTAAAAGTCTTTTGTTCGGACAAGTATTTTCCTCTTGTTCCAAAAATATGTATTTTTTTTGCCTTGAATCAAATAAAAACATAGAGAAATAATTTGTTGAATTGAAGATTTGCTTTTTCCGACATAATTGACATGTATTAAGTAGACGCGAGTATTGTATCAGAATGTACGTTCAACCAAACAGTTTGGTTGCCGTTANCATAATTGACATGTATTAAGTAGACGCGAGTATTGTATCAGAATGTACGTTCAACCAAACAGTTTGGTTGCCGTTAACTTAAAAAACATCATGATAGAGAAGAATTAATATTTTATTTGGAGTAAATAAACACGTCGACAGTTACAATAATCTGGTGGTTTACACTCCAAAATCGAACAAGTTAAAACTGCTCCAAATCAGCTCATTTAACTGCAGATGTTTTGAAACTGCTCCACTAGAATCAGTAAAGTTCTACTGGTCGTTTTAGTTGCTGGTATTCACTGATTAAACTGTGATTTCTACTTAAACCTAGTGAATTTCACTGGTCTGGCAGTAAAACCTCAGTGCATTCCTCTGATTCGCCAAAAATTCATTAACTGAATATTCAGTCCAATAATTATATTGACAGAAATCTCTGATTTAAAATTAGCGTGTATTATGTCTACTCGTATCGATTTTATGGCAGCAACAAAATCAGCTGCATACAGGATCAGCATTTATTTGGTTGGCTGAAGAGTAATAGAGTTATTTGCCCGAGATAGAATCTACGTTTAAGTGTCTGTTTATAATTTTTGTGACAATAATTATAACAGCAGTGTTCTCTAGTTTAAAAAGGTTCATGGTTAAACATAAGAAAAGGCATATTTAACTTAGCTGTAATTAAATAAATAACTAAAAATTAAAATTGGCAAAAACAATTCTAATCAAACAATTTCAACAGAGTCTAATAAAGTGAAGATGGAACTATTAAAATCATATATCTGCAAAACTGTCATATATTTGGTTTGCTATGAACAGGAAATATTCTTAACACATTAAATATCACTTTGACCGAGATCGCTAAAGCCTTGCTAGCCTTCTGATACCGAGTATAAATATTGGTGTAGCCTTTATTTTTTATGATTACGTAACGAAACTCTACTTGCAAACCTTCAGCTGCCCCAACTATAACTTACATGTTTGGGGCATCCAAATAACAACAAATAAATAATTAGGTTCAGCAACAAAATAGTCTATTTAATTTATACTACGTAAAAATTATTTTGATTGTGCCAAACAACTCTTGCTTTAGTGAGCGAGTGAAGAGATTTAGACTGCTCTTAACATTGAGATCTTGAGAGCCGATGAGAGTGAAGTGAGGCGAGTATGGAGCAGCGCCGGAATGAAGGGGTGGAAGGGAAACGGGAGACCCCCGAGAAAGCCCGCCGACCAGTGGCATCGTGCAGCACGATTCCCACTTGCGAAAATCCGGAGTGAGCCCGGGATTGAACCCGGTTCGCCTTGGTGGGAGGCGAGCAGTATAAGATCTCAGCCACCGTGGCTCCAACTCTTGTTTTATTTAACAAATTTTATCTTCGATGCATGTAATTTACTGTATACGGAAGTCGTGGGAAATAATTTGCCACACAGTGTGTTTGATCGCACATTCAATTAGCGGCGAAATCGGACGGCAGTGACGAGTTGAAGAGAGACGTGGCAGGACGAGACAGAAACTTGCGAAAGCTGCTTCGGGCCGCGCAATAAGCGGTAGCTCATCAGGACTGCGAAAGCCAAGCGAGTGTTTCTGAAACGGTAATTAAGATGTAACCTGTGTGTTTTCTAGTGAATCACGACAGTGACGGGAACGTTTTAAGACGGCGCCTGGCGGTCACTGCTCCCGTCAGTTGTGCAGATGGAAAGGGAAAGACTAACCCCGCC
Organism: Clitarchus hookeri; assembly: GCA_002778355.1. Taxonomy (NCBI): domain Eukaryota; kingdom Metazoa; phylum Arthropoda; class Insecta; order Phasmatodea; family Phasmatidae; genus Clitarchus; species Clitarchus hookeri. The sequence goes on along the minus strand of NQII01000411.1, from coordinate 180,814 downwards.
AACAAATTGGCAGTTGTGAAATCTTGCGGCCTTACGCTTATAATCCATTCACGGTTACTTCCAACTTCCCTGAAACATTGCTAAAGTTCTACTTTCAGGATGTTTTTCCGCCTCACGCAAACAAAGCTTAACGCTTTCATTCCCGCGTTTAATTTCATAATTTCTAGTGTTTTAAATAGGTGATTTATTATGCATGCTGTGCTTCAGCTGGGAAATAAATTGTTTCGCTGTCACGGCCAATAATTTGTAGGCCTTGGGTTCGGTGGCAGTGATATTACTCAATCAAAATGTTGAGCGGAAGCATGGTTTAGAAATCAGTTATTAATAGGGAAGATCATTGGGCACTGAGCCTTGCAGAGTACAGCACCGGCCAAATATAAGCTTCCTGTGAAACATGTTGACAGTTGTCTACAATGGGCATGAACGTGTTAAGAAAGTCTAGAACATTACGCTAAAGTGACGAGGAACCGCATTCGTCCGCACTCAGTCCAACAATATTTTGCACAAGAACTATTTTTTACTGGGCATTACCAACACACCTATTTTCTCCCTAGTTTTATTTATATAAATTATTAATAAAATATTTAAATTTATAAATAACACGTTATTAGTGCCAGTGACTTTTCGCGTAAAAATGGGAGCACACAGTATATTTTAATACTAAAAACACACATCAGCTGTTGTTATACCTCCATTGGCTGCTGGTGCCATGTCCGCCTTCGACCAAGCCACNAATACTAAAAACACACATCAGCTGTTGTTATACCTCCATTGGCTGCTGGTGCCATGTCCGCCTTCGACCAAGCCACCCACGACTAAGTAACTCCGACACTGAACCTTCGTGATTCGTGCGCAAACGGTCAACACGGGCTAGAAATTTTTTTAGCCAATCAAAGAAGCCGGACGACCCTACAGTGCTTTGGACTGTATCTTGTCTCGAAATCGTTTCGTGAAATATCGCTGCCCCTACATATGACATTAAGAAAAGAATAAGGTACTTTTAAGTTAACGCATTAATAAAATGCTTGTAACACGTGACGTATTACAACCAAACTTGTTATACGTAGGATAATGCGTCAAAGGTTTGGTTTTGAAAGTGTAAAAAAAAACGCGAGTGGCTTATAATCACAACACTCATTCCCGCTGCACTTCAAGCAATAGTTCGCAAATTTAACACCACTACCATAANAATACTAAAAACACACATCAGCTGTTGTTATACCTCCATTGGCTGCTGGTGCCATGTCCGCCTTCGACCAAGCCACTCACGACTAAGTAACTCCGACACTGAACCTTCGTGATTCGTGCGCAAACGGTCAACACGGGCTAGAAATTTTTTTAGCCAATCAAAGAAGCCGGACGACCCTACAGTGCTTTGGACTGTATGTTGTCTCGAAATCGTTTCGTGAAATATCGCTGCCCCTACATATGACATTAAGAAAAGAATAAGGTACTTTTAGGTTAACGCATTAATAAAATGCTTGTAACACGTGACGTATTACAACCAAACTTGTTATACGTAGGATAATACGTCAAAGGTTTGGTTTTGAAAGTGTAAAAAAAAACGCCAGTGGCTTATAATCACAACACTCATTCCCGCTGCACTTCAAGCAATAGTTCGCAAATTTAACACCACTACCATAAAGTAAATAAATACACATAGAAAAAATGACATGGCGAGTCCTTTGAGGCAGGCGTGCCCATTTCCTGATTGTTAGGGCCAAAGCTAGACTTCTATGTCTTACGTGCAAGCTTGCAAATTTCCTTTGGTTCTTGGCCGCGTGTATGCGTGAGAAGACATATTTTACTTGGCCGGGCCAATCATAATCAAGTTACCCTGACTCTGAGCGTCCATGATTGGCTGCGATTTCGTTCTGAACGAACGTGTTTTTGGAGCAGAACTATTCCTGGAATCTGTTCGCGAGAAACAGGCGGCCCTGCTGATCGGCTACGCGAGGTTCTAGGAACGGGTCTTGAGTTTGACTGGATGCTGTGTTGCGTGGCGCGAAAGGTCCCCCCTCCCCTCCACCCCCATTCGGCTGGGCTGTCAGCTGGAGAGTAAGTTACCTGGCACCGATTGAAGAACGGTGTCCCAGCATGTCGCGAGCCAGTGGCGCCATTCTGCTGGAGCTCGCGGTGCCATGCGACTGGAATAAATACGAGGTGAACCGATTATTCATCTTCTGCGCTCGTACCCAACGTTGACTCGCCCCAAAACTAACACAGCTGTCAAAGTAACGTGGTCAACGTTGTTAAAAGTGTTTGTATGTGTTTGATTTTTTTTTTTAATACAAGCCCTTTCATGTGTATAATATACTTTTATAGGCTTTTCGTGGTGAACAGAGTACTTTCAAAGCCCTACTCAGGATTTACTTGAATGCACCATATACAATGCACCATATGTAAAATTAACATTGTCATGAGCCGTATCACTTTATTCACGCGTAGGTCAAGTAAAACTGTAAAATTATCATAAAATTGAATATTTTACAAATGCGCTTATTGTAACGGTTGAATGCATGAAAAATACAGAAAGCAAAATACATAACTTCAGTATTCAAAAAAGTTTACTTGACACTTTTAATTCAAGGTAAAGGCATGCGACTGATTTTCTTACCGTCGTTACTAACTTGACTGGGTGCATGCCACTCAGTGTGCCCTTTAAAATATGCACAGAGAGAGGAAGTGACATTTTCCAAAGGTTGCTTTCGAAAGTGCTCAAACAAACGTGAACATCATATAACAATTTTAATTTAATACGATTGCGATAAAAAAAAATTTGTTATAGGAAGTATACACATCTCAAAGTAGTTTTTTACGTAAACAGTGCTCTAAGAATAAATCCTATCTACGTGGTTTATTATAAGTCTTATTGGTAGAAAAGCGTTACAATGTTGGAACACGGAAACTAGTCTGCGCAGCTAGTGAGATCGCTCTACCACATATTCACAATACGGTTTCACCTTAATATGTTTTTATTTAAGACCCGTGCACAATCGACATGCCGCACGTAAAATGCATAGCACAAACAAGTAAAAAAAAAATAACGCTATTTGAGATTGCAACGTCCACAACTAGTATTTGGCGTGACTTATTTGGCGTTAAATTGCGTAGCTCTGCGTTAACATGGTCGTCTTTGAGTATCTTACGCCAATTTTTTAACGCCGGCCAATGAGAATGTGAAATATCATTAAAACAACTGCTGTAATCAGGATAGCCAACTTATGCGTGTAAAATATCTTGGAGCTAGCAAATAATTATTTCGTATTCGTTTGCGACTTTCCGATTGGTCAAACTAGTGTTCATATTTAATGTTAAAGCCGATTGTGGACGGACGGTTTCGCTTTTTATGCTAAGTATATTCCATTCATGGTCACTTCCAACTTATCTGCCGCTCTGCTAAAGTTCTACTTTCATGCTATTCTTCCACCTCGTGCAAACAAATTTTTAACTTAGTCTACTAAATTACTCCGTATTTGTGCGTAGTCAATTATATACTATTTTTCATGATAATTATTTATTACTTTAGGTATTACTAGGGGCAGTGATATTTCACGAAATGATTTCGAGACAAGATACAGTCCAAAGCACTGTTGGGTCGTCCAGCTTCTTCGATTAGCGAAAAAAATGTTCTGGCCCGTGTTAGACGTTTGCACACGAATCACGGAGGTTCAGTGTCGGAGTTAGTTAGTCCTGAGTGGCTTGGTCAAAGACGGACACGGCCCCAGCAGCCAATGGAGGTATNGATCGGCTACGCGAGGTTCTAGGAACTGGTCTTGAGTTTGACTGGATGCTGTGTTGCGTGGCGCGAAAGGTCCCCCCCTCCCCTCCACCACCATTCGGCTGGGCTGTCAGCTGGAGAGTAAGTTACCTGGCACCGATTGAAGAACGGTGTCCCAGCATGTCGCGAGCCAGTGGCACCATTCTGCTGGAGCTCGCGGTACCATGCGACTGGAATAAATACGAGGTGAACCGATTATTCATCTTCTGCGCTCGTACCCAACGTTGACTCGCCCCAAAACTAACACAGCTGTCAAAGTAACGTGGTCAACGTTGTTAAAAGTGTTTTTATGTGTTTGATTTTTTTTTTTTTTAATGCAAGCCCTTTCATGTGTATAATATACTTTTATAGGCTTTTCGTGGTGAACAGAGTACTTTCAAAGCCATGCTCAGGATTTACTTGAATGCACCATATACAATGCACCATATGTAAAATTAACATTGTCATGAGCCGTATCACTTTATTCACGCGTAGGTCAAGTAAAACTGTAAAATTATCATAAAATTGAATATTTTACAAATGCGCTTATTGTAACGGTTGAATGCATGAAAAATACAGAAAGCAAAATACGTAACTTTAGTATTCAAAAATGTTTACTTGGCACTTTTAATTCAAGGTTAAGGCATGAGACTGATTTTCTTACCGTCGTTACCAACTTGACTGGGTGCATGCCACTCAGTGTGCCCTTTAAAATATGCACAGAGAGAGGAAATGACATTTTCCAAAGGTTTCTTTCGAAAGTGCTCAAAAAAACGTGAGCAGCATATAACAATTTTAATTTAATACGATTGCGATAAAAAAAAATTTGTTATAGGAAGTATACACATCTCAAAGTAGTTTTTTACGTAAACAGTGCTCTAAGAATAAATCCTATCTACGTGGTTTATTATAAGTCTTATTGGTAGAAAAGCGTTACAATGTTGGAACACGGAAACTAGTCTGCGCAGCTAGTGAGATCGCTCTACCACATATTCACAATACGGTTTCACCTTAATATATTTTTATTTAAGACCCGTTCACAATCGACATGCCGCACGTCGCAATAAAAAAGCACAAGCAATAAAAAAAAAATTACGGTATTTAAGATTGCAACGTTCACAACTAGTATTTGGCGTGACTTACTTGGCGTTAAATTGCGTAGCTTGGCGTTAACATGGTCCTCTTAGAGTATCTTACGCCAATTTTTTTAACGCTGGCCAATGAGAATGTGAAATATTATTAAAACAACTGCTGTAATCAGGATAGCCAACTTATGCGTGTAAAATATCTTGGAGCTAGCAAATAATTATTTCGTATTCGTTTGCGACTTTCTGATTGGTCAAACTAGTGTTCATATTTAATGTTAACGCCGATTGTGGACGGACGGTTTCGCTTGTTATGCTAAGTATATTCCATTCATGGTCACTTCCAACTTATCTGCCGCTCTGCTAAAGTTCTACTTTCATGCTATTCTTCCACCTCGTGCAAACAAATTTTTAACTTAGTCTACTAAATTACTCCGTATTTGTGCGTAGTCAATTATATACTATTTTTCATGATAATTATTTATTACTTTAGGTATTACTAGGGGCAGTGATATTTCGCGAAATGATTTCGAGACAAGATACAGTCCAAAGCACTGTTGGGTCGTCCAGCTTCTTCGATTAGCGAAAAAAATGTTCTGGCCCGTGTTAGACGTTTGCACACGAATCACGGAGGTTCAGTGTCGGAGTTACTTAGTCCTGAGTGGCTTGGTCAAAGACGGACACGGCCCCAGCAGCCAATGGAGGTATAACAACAGCTGAGGTGTGTATATAGTGTTGATGTCTACTGTGTGCTGAGATTTTTACGCGAAAAGTCACTGACCCTAGGTATTATTAACATACCTTTTTTTCTGTCTGTTTTTATTCGTATAAGTTACGAATTAAATAAGCTAAATACATGATACTTTACTGTTAATAGGTATATAACATGCTTATGAGATCTACACTACATATTTTTGAAGCAACCAAACACGTCATGCATGTGGTGATTTTTCTAGGGTTTGATTCGAAAAGTGCGAAGTTAACCGCGAATAGACTATATATAATGTTATCCAAGCCAAGTCGAATGTGGACGGGGCTATACTCTGTGCTGCGCTTCTGACCTGACAGACTGGAACCGCGCGTGGCCAGTCGCTGTTTTTTTCCGCGTGTAACGAGCGTTGTGATTCGTCCTTGGCCACGGCTCGACGCCCAGCTGACCTCAGGGAACGGCAGATGAACAAGGGGGGAAGGGGGACGGAAGGTGGGGTGGAGTTGCAACTCCCCAATTCCCACGGCGCTGTACTCCTGCTTTTGGAGGGCGACGCCTACACACAACTGAAAAAGCTCAGCGCACTGCAGTCTCCCTTCACGAGCACAGAACACCAGACAAATACAGAACACGTATTATGACCCCCCCCCCTTTTTTAGTAAATTACGTCGGAGCCACGGTGGTGTAGTCGTTAGACT